>CAJQZJ010033026.1:3218745-3248894 GCA_907164525.1 Lophiomys imhausi | reverse complement strand
ATTTCCCCCTACAGTTTCCCCTTTCAGTCCAACAAATGGCTCTTTCTCTTATAATAACAAATACAATACAGTACAACAGAGGTAATTAGGCCACAGTTATGAGGGTTATATGGCTTAACGTACATTCCCAATGTCCAGTCCATATGTATTTGGCACCTGACTTTAACATTCTACTACCTAAACATCTCCATGAGTTTAAAGTTCTATATCTGACTCAACATTCATACTAACTTGCAACACAATTTTAAAAGTATCTTCTTAGATGTATAACACTCTCTTGACTCCTAAGCAACTCAAAATTAAATTATGAGACTCTATCTATCTGTTCTTCAACCACCTCAGAGACCTGAGAGGGATAAATATATCTGATTTTATAAGAAATACAGGGCCTGCAGCTTCCCAAACTAAGAAATGACATACCTGTGGCTGCCTGAACAGTTCCGATTTTCTCTCCATACATTACAGCGTCGATCTTCAGTCATTTGGCCCCGTTTCTCTGACAGACATTGATTGTAGAGCAGGGATTATGAAGGACTTACCTATCCTGTCTTGGAAGAGCTAGGCTGTCGACTTACCTGCTTCCAGGTGTTGTCCTTTTTGGATAGCATTCTGTCTACAGTTGGGGCAAGGGGCTTTTCCTACCAAGAGATAGGCTTGCAACTAATTCAATCATCTCCCACTGGAGATTCTTCGATGCTCATCTTCTACTTGGGGGAGAATAGGGGGTGCTGTCAGGAGTTGATATGCTTGATATAAAAAAATCTAAAGTTACGAAAACATCTTTGAATGCCATATTCTGCAGATCTCTTGAGGTTTTTGAAGAGGCCCTATCTATCTCTTATATTAGGGTAAGCAGATGTTGCTTGTCTCTTGCCAGTTTATTTCTGATTAGCTTAGCAAGTAACTATAATAGGCTGTCATAATACCTAACAGAATGACCGGCTTGCATAACCATTAGTTTGCATTTATTAATTATCCTAAACAGTTTATGCAATTAGTAGTAAAAGGATGAAACATCACATTTCATTTTTTTTCTTTACCTCCTAACCCTTCCATCCCATTTTTCTGGGGTGGGGTGTCCTTATATAACAGTCCCTCATCTCAGTTGAGAGGTCGTATGAGGGCCAAGAGCCTTTTCATTCATTGGGGATCTACAAAGCAGCACCATCAGTGAAAAGTGTCTCATTGCCCGGGAGAGAGAACTACTAAAGAAGCAAACCAATAAGCATACAATAGATGAAAAAGACTAAAAAATAGAAAAAATATAACTAATATATAAAAAATAAAGAATAAAAATTAAAACTAAGAAGTCTATGTCCTAGTTCCCTTTGGTGTGTTAGTTGTAGTATTGATACCTTCTACTATATAGCTAAAATCCTACTATAAGTGAATAGATGCCATATGTGTCCTTCTGAGTCTGGGTTAGTTCACTCAGGATGAGCTTTTCTAGTTCCATCCATTTCTCTGCAAATTGCATAATTTCATTTTTCCTGAGGCTGAATAATATTCCATTGTATAGATGTACCACAGTTTTTTGACCCATTCTTTGGTTGAGGGACATCTGCGTTGTTTCCAGTTTCTAGCTATTACAAATAAGGCTGCTATAAACATAGATGAGGAAACTTCCTTATGATTCCATGAAGAGGCATTTGGGTGTATACCCAGAAGTGGTATGGCTGGGTCCTGAGGCAGAGCTATTCCAAGTTTTCTAAGATATCACCAGACTGACCTCCATAGTGGTTGCACAAGCCTGCATTCCCACCATTAATGGAGTAGGTACCCCTTTCTCCACACCCTCGCCAGCATGTGCTGCCATTTGAGTTTTTGATCTTAGCCATTCTGACTAAGGTGTGAGATGGAATCTCAGAGTCATCTTGAGTTGCATTTCTCTGATGATTAAGGATGTTGAGCATTTCTTCAAGACCTTAACATAAGGCCGGTCACACTAAATCTACTAGAAGAAAAAGTGGGAGAAACCCTCGAACTAATTGGCACAGACGACAACTTCCTGAACAGAACACCAACAGCTCAGGACTTGAGATCAACAATCAATAAATGGGACCTCATGAAACTGAAAAGCTTCTGTAAGGCAAAGGACACTGTCATTCAAACAAAACGGCAGCCTACAGACTGGGAGAAAATCTTCACCAACCCCACATCTGACAGAGGACTAATATCCAAAATCTACAAAGAACTCAAGAAATTAAATGCCAAGAAACCAAATAATCCCATCAAAAATTGGGGAACAGAGCTAAATAGAGAATTTACAAAGGAGGAATCCCTAATGGCTGAGAGACACTTGAAGAAATGCTCTTATAGCTAATACCATTTCTTTGTTCTGTATCTTTGGAGTTTCAGTTATTTTGTGGCAAGAGGAATTTCTTTTCTGATCCGATCTGTTTGGAGTTCTGTATGCCTCTTGGAATTTTATGGGTATCTCTTTCTTTAGATTTGGGAAGTTTTCTTCTATGATTTTGTTGAAGATATTTCTTGGACCTTGGAGTCAGGAGTCTTCTCTTTCATTTATGCTTGTAATTCTTAGGTTCTGTCTTTTCATTGAGTCCTTGATTTCTTAGATGTTATGGGTGATAACTTTTTTATATTTCTCATTTTCTCTGGTTGTTGTACTGATTTATTCAATCAAATCTTCCATACTTGAGATTCTGTCTTCAATCTCTTGCATCCTATTTTTGATATTCATTGCTGTAGTTCTTGTTCCCTTCCCTTTATTTCCCACTTCCAGGATTGTCTCTGCTTGTGTTTTCTTCTTTGCTTCCATTTCCAGTTTCAAATCTTGAACAATTTTATACATTTTATATATTTCCTATTCCTGTTGGTTGTCTTTGTCTGTTAGTCTTTCAAATCTTTCATAGCCTTGTCTCATTCCAATTCATATTTGACTGAGTTGGCTTGGTGGTCTCTAATGGAATTCTCTATTGCTTTCATTTGTAAAATTAAGGATTCTTTAAATTCTTTCAGGGTTGTAATTTCTTATTGTAAGGACTCTATCATTTTCCTAAGTATAGATTTGTCATCGTTTTCCTGTGTCTTAGTGGTGGTGGAATGGTCCGAACTTGCTGTATTAGCATCGCTATACTTTGTTGGAGTCATATTTCACTGATTTTTGTCAGATTTGTTCTTTTGCTGACCTTTATCCATTTATTGCTAAAACTTACACAGTAAGTTTTTGCTTAGTAATAAACAATAATGTCCTTACTAATCTAATAGATAATTACACATAAACTTAAATTTATGTAAAGAAAAATGGGTCAAAACCCAATCTCATTAGGTGTAGGGCTCCCTAAGTGACAGTCAAGGTTACACAGATTAATCCTGTCTCAAAAAACCTAAAAACAAAAGAGATGTATGTGTTAGTCAATATAAGGGCCCAAAGGTAGTTTGTGGAAGGAAAATGAAAGCTGAATGCCTCCCACCGTGAACAATTAAGAAAAGTTAACATAAAATAGCATATCTTGCTACTCTGAATCAGTCTCCTCTAGAATGAGGCTCTCATTGGGAATTTAATACAAAATGCTTTAATCATTTTTTTGTTTAATAAAGATAATTCAATGAAATAAATTCATGCCTTGGTCCCAAAACTTGGGAGACAAGGAAAAAACAGGTTCCTTGTGAGTTCCGGCAAATCAATATATATCCAATAAAAATCTTATTGGCTACATAGAAGCCACATGACTTACCAGTAAATGCCATCCTTTCATATGGTATCAAGACCTACAAATGTCTATTTTCTGTTAAAAAAGGAAAAAAATCTTTCTTAATTGATTTGTGCATTCTGCACATCCAAGACATTTTTGTAATTACACAACTATATACTACTTATGAAAAATAATATATATTAAGAGCAAAAGGACCAGACACCTATGGAGCAGAGACAGCCTTGATGCAGCTCATACCAATATCCTACAAGACCCAGTCATAGAATGCTCCAACAAGGCCCACTTCAATGACAGCTTCAAAGAAAGCTATGGATTCCAATTGGCCTTTCAGACTATCCCAAACAGGACTTCACTTGGGCCTCTGCATTTCAACATTCAAGAGACCGAACAATTGTTCCTATTAAATTGCTTAACTTTTTTTTTTCATTTTTATTTGGGCTCCCAAACAGGTTTCCTGCAAAAAGCAATTTTTAAAAATTTATTTATTTATTGCTTCAGGTTACTTCTCCATCATAGTGTCCTCTTTCCACCCTTCCCAGTCCCCTCCCTCCCACCCTCTACCCCTAACCCTTCCATCCCACTCCTATGGAGCGGAGTGTCCCTACATAACATTCCCCTGCCCCAGTTCAGCAGTCATATGAGGGCCAAGAGCCTCCTCATACACTTGAGTCCTACAAGACAGTACCACCAGGGAAAAGTGTCTCAATGACAGGGAGAGAAAACAAACAAACAAACAAACAAACAAAAACAAAAACAAAACAAAACAAAAAGTCTATCTCCATGTTCCCTTTGGTGTATTGGTTGTAGTATAGATATCCTATACTATATAGCTAAAATCCAATTATAAGTGAATAGATGCCATGTGCATCCTTCTGAGTCTGGGTTAGCTCACCCAGGATGAGCTTTTCTAGTTCCATCCATTTGGCTACAAATTGCATAATTTCCTTGTTTCTGATAGCTGAGTAGTATTCCATCGTGTAGATGTACCACAGTTTTTTTACTCCATTCTTCAGTTGAGGGACATCTGGGTTGTTTCCAGTTTCCAGCTATTACAAATAAGGCTGCTATGAACATAGATGAGGAAACTTCCTTGTGATTTTAAGAGAGTGACGTACCATTTCCAAAAGATAGGGTGGGTGATTTTTGCTCATTTGATATGTTATAGATATTGTTTAGCAGGATTGGTTACAAGTTGTTAAATGATCTTGTTAAACAAGGTATAGGAGATTAGATTCAAGGACGTTTTTCTTTCTTTTTCTTTCCTCTATCCTTCTTTCTCTTTTATTTAGGGGGGAAAGACTTGAAAAGAAAAAAGAGGGGGGGTATGGGCATATAATGTAGAAATGATAAGATATAAGGGTAGATTATTGAATCTGCTCTGAAACAGAGCTATTGCTACTCTCAGAATAAGGTTATTTTTTATATATTGGTATAGAACTTTGTATATTGATTTAAAAGAAGGTTAATTTTTGATTCATTGGTATAGAATTTTATATTCTGACACACATACATGTATATTTCAACTCATATAAGGTATTTTGCCTATATAAATCATTTAAAAGTACATATTTACTTCCAATGCTTGTATGGATTGCTTTCACAATCTATTTAGGAATTTGGTTAATACAGGTTGATAGTTGACCCTGGTCATGTAAAATACTAGTCTTAATTTATCATAAAATAGGCTTACTATGTTAAACAGATAGTTAATGGTTAAAAATATGCAGTTTGCTTGTTCAAGCATAGATAGATAAATGATAGTTAGTTAGATAGATAGATAGATAGATAGATAGATAGATAGATAGATAGATGGATGGATGGATGGATGGATGGATGGATCAATAGATGTCTTCAAAACCCTCACAGGCTTACAGAAACACCATTTAAAGATGTTTTTATTATTATAAATTATTTTACTTAATACAGTCACCTCCTGACAGCTCCCTTTTGACTTGCAAGGAAACAATGAGCATCAAAAATCTCCATCAGGAGATAATTCCTACTGGGCAAAAATTCCCCTGGTTTGTCAATGGACTATATGTAGTCCAAATATAGACCAGAGCTTAAAAGCCTGTAAGTCGATGACCTGATTCTACAGAGACATAGTTGGAAAATCCTTCTTATTTTCTGCTGCAAAATTTAGTCTGTGTGATAAGCATGGCCAGAAGGCTGAACCTGTTGCTCCAATGCTATTGAGAAATATTTGGGACTGTCTAGGCAGCAAACTGTCATTTTTCCATTCTGGAGGCTCTCCCCTATGCTTCCTAATCACTCAAATAATAACTTTATCTATTCTTATGTCTTTGATGAGGCAGAAGACATAATAGATATAAAATTTGAATTGAACTTAAGTTGTTTAGAATTTTAAAAGATATTTTGAAATCTAAATAAATTCCTTAAGTATGTAAATGTAGTATATGATAGAAAGTACTTAGGTTCATAATTTTAGACTCACTAAGATAGATAGATGACTTTTTTTTCTTTAAGATTGCCTGATACAAATAGGCTAAACCTTATGTGTGCAAATTTTATATGTGGTTTTCTTGATTATTTCATATTTGTTCTTACTGTTTTTACCATATGAGTTATAATAATTAGCCTTTTTATTAGATAAAAGGAGGGAATTGATGGGGAGTTTTTAATGCATTCGAAATGTTAATTAACCTGCTCCCAGAAGCCTGCTTGCTGTACACCAAGTGAAGCTATGATACCTTTCTTGTTTACCATTGTCTCTAATTGGTTAAATAGATTTTGATCCCTGAGATTGGACAAAGATGGAGACAGATGGGACTAAGGTGCTCAGACTTCTGAAGCAGGGAGTTTGATGGATAGAAGAAGCCTCCAAAAGAAGAAGCCAAGAACAGGAAAGAGGACACATGTCATGGGTTAGAGAAAAGTACATCATTCCACATGGCCTGTAACTTCGGGACAGTATGGGAAATAACAGCCCAGGGGATATATATATATATGTATGTATATGGGGTCATATTGAGGAATAGTATGAGCTAGCTTTGATGGGCCAAGATTGTTCAGTTCAGACAAAGTCTTGTTAAAATCCATGAGGTGTCTCTGTGTGCTCATTTATAATGGCGGGTTAAAGAGTAACACTGCCAATGCCCACTGATAATCTAAATATTGCAAATAATTTAATCAATTACTCTACAGATCTCCAGAAAATCTAGCCCATTTATGCCTCTGTAAAATTATACACAACATCTACAGAGAATAAATTAACCAACCAAATGTATGGTATAAGTTTTAAACATTTCCCTTTTTTGAGATTTCAGATATTAACTTGTATATACAGGTTGTCCTCAGCAGGCAGTGAATCATGTGTAGTATGTGTTCTTCAAAACTGCAAGCTATGTATTTGAATTACTGTGCTGTTGTTAAAAGTAAGAAACAAAAATAAACACAAAACTCCTGCATGATATTTCCATTGTTCTAATTCTGAAGTTTTTCCATATGAGTTCCTCATGGGAAACTCATGAGTATCCAGTCTTTTTTAAAGAAAACTATTCTCCCTCAACCATCCTATTATAACTCAGGTATTTATTTAGGAATACATAAGTTGTAGCACCACTAGTAATTTAAAAAAATTGAGAGTTGAGACAATTGTCTTTTACCATAACTAGAAGATTATGAATGGTAATTAGAATGCATTAATATTCACTAAGGAGTCTATAAATTTGTTTATAATTTTAATCAATGTTTTGGATTGGAATGTATTTCAGTTGACTGCAAACAAGAGGAGGATGTTTAACAAAGATTCCTGGGGAATATCTTTTTTTTTCCATAAGAGTGTGGCAATTTATTACCTTAACTTTTGAGCAAAAGCTCAGAAAATAGATGATAGAGTAATGTTTAACATTGATACACAAGAGTCATAGAAGATAAATATCAAAGTCAAATTAAGACATGAGTCATACTATTAACAAGTCTGGGGAAGACATCTAATGTATTAGTACTAAGACTCATCACTCATCCACAGGATGACTTAAAACACGAGGCAAGCCCCCATCCTTCACACACCCAAATAAATACATTAGAGAAAAATGACAACATAGAAAATAAAGGGAGTCTGATTAAACATGTTGCTAGCATGGTCACGTGCCAGAAAGCTAAAGTGATACACTTTAATTTTTAGAAGAAGGTGACATATGCCTGGAACACAAAGTCTATATGCTATCAATAGCCAATGTTTGCTTGTGCATCACAGAGTCAGTCTCCTTGTGTTAGTAAATTTAATTTTGAAAACGGACACATTGAATTTTACCCAGTAGGAAATTCTGAGCAACGCAGGTAGTACCAATGTTCTGGGTTTCAACTGCAGAGAAATTATCTGAAAACATCTGAATACAAACCCCTGAAAAGTTTGATTAAGTGAATAATAGCAAGTCTGACTTTTTAGATTTTTGTGATAGATAAAATATAATTATATCCAAAGAATAACCTTGAATAAGATAACACAAGGTATATGTTTTGACAAGTGGAAATCCACAATGAATGCATTGTGTATAGAAGAGGAGTCTATCACCTGACAGTCTATCACAGTTCTTTTCTAAGCTACTCAGAAATCAAGTTGCTAAGAGACAAGCAACATTTGCTTATCTAAATATAAGAGATAGATAGGGCATCTTCAAAAACCTCAAGAGATCTGCAGAATATGGCATAAGATGTTTTCTTAACTTAAGATTTTTTGATATCGAGACATGTCAGCTCCTGGCAGCACCCCCTATTCTACTCCAAGTAGAAGATGAACATCGAAGAATCTCCAGTGGGAGATGATTGAATTGGTGGTAAGCCTTTCTCTTGGCAAGAAAAACCCCTTGCTTCAACTGTAGACAGACTTCTGTCCAACAAGGACAAAACTTGGAAGCAGATAAGTCGACAGCCTAGCTCTGCCAAGACAGGGTAGGTAAGTCCTTCATAATACCTGCTCTACAATCAATGTCTGTCAGAGAAACGGGGCCAAATGGCTGAAGATTGATGCTGTAATGTATGGAGAGAAAATGGGAACTGTTCAGGCAGCCACTGGTATGTCATTTCTTAGTTTTGGAAGCTGCAGGCCCTGCACTTCCTATAAAATCAGATATATTTATCCCTCTCAGGTCTCTGAGGTGGTTGAAGAATAGATAGCTAGAGTCTCATAGTTAAATTTTGAGTTGTTTAGGAATCAATAGGGTGTTCTGGATCTAAGAAGATATTTTTAAAACTGTGAGGCAAGTTAGTATGAAAGCTGAGTTAGATATAGAACTTTAAACTCATGGAGATGGTTAGATAGTAGAATGTTAAAGTCAGGTGCCAAATACATATGGACTGGACATTGGGAATGTATGCTAAGCCAAAAAACTCTTATAATTGTGGCCTATTTATTTCTGTTGTTTTGTATTGTATTTATAGTTATAAGAAAAAGAATCTTTTTTGGACTGAAAGGGAGAGCTGTTGGGGGGGAAAAGAAATACCTTAAACTAAAAAAGAAGGGTAGAGGCTGGGGGTTGAGGGGGAGGAGGGTGGAAGGGTGAGACTGGAGGGGGGAGTAGGGAGGGGATTGTGATTGAGATGTAACTTGAAGAAATAAAAAATAAATTATTAAAAAAATAACAGAACAAAAATAAATTATTTTTAAAAGTGTTTTGACTCATAAAAAAAAAAAGAAGAAGAGGAGTCTTGGCATTCAGACTACCTAAGTATCAGGTGCTAAGTGAATGCCTGCTGCCCTTATGCCATTTCTTCCTTTTGTGCACACTTATTTTATTGTTTTATGTGTATTTTTGCCTATGTTGCATGTTCTTCCATCTTTTTAATTTGTATGTGTGTGTCAGTGTTGTGTGTGTGTGTGTGTACTGATGAGACTAGAAGAGGCATCTGATCATTGGAGCTAGAGTTATGGCAGCTATAGACTCTGGAACACAAACATTGGTTCTCTGCAAGAGCAGCAAACCCTTGATTACTGAGTTCTCACCCTATCCCCACTGACTCCTCTTCTATACACAATGCATTCATTGTGGATTTCCACTTGACAAAACTTATACCTTGTGTTCTCTTATTCAAGGTTATTCTTTGGATATAATTATATTTTATCTATCACAAAAATCTAAAAAGTAAGACTTGCTATTATTCACTTAATCAGACTTTTCAGGAGTTTGTATTCAGATGTTTTCAGATAATTTCTCTGGAGTTGAAACCCAGAGTATATATTTTATAATGCAAAAGCTACAGTCTATTTCGTAGCAGCTTTGTGTTAATGATTTTTATATAGAACCAAATCCAAAGAAGCAAATCAGATATCATCAACTCATTCACATCACCCATATAAATTAGAGAACAATTTATCAAAATAAAAAAAGTAACATTGCTTGAACCATTGGATTATTTTTTTTAGTTTCATGGAGGGAGGTAATCTTTATAATGCATTATTTTATCATAAAACCTTCATAAATACTTATATATTATTTATTTATGCTTTGTGCTTCACTGTATTGATTTTTAAGTTATTCAACATAGCACTGAAAATGTTATATCTATTGGTTTTTTTTGATACTTAAAGCAAATAGATTTGTCTATTCTGTATAAAGAGATATTCAGAGGCTTATGGAGAAAGTTCCCTGCTAGTCTCTGATAGTGATTACAGTTTTCCAAACAATAGCCATATCTGCATCTAAAAGTCTTTAGCTCTACCAGAACATCATCACAATCCTTACAGGATTTTATTGGGAAAATATTAAATTTAGGACAAGCCAATCTCACAGTAAAGGGGTTCCTGAGGACAAAGAGTGAGGAGATGCATTACATTAATAGATCCTCTGGCTTTTGACAAGAGAAATCTATAAACAGCAAAATTGAAACTAAATGAACAAAGTAAAAGAACATCTTGTCTCAGAATCCAATGATTCTGGGTCAGATCTACCTCAGAACTATGACTTACTTAAAGGCTTCACTTGTCACTGTGTAACAAAATGAAGGAGTGAGATATTAAGGCATAGGAGGAAAAAAAGGAAATCAGAACCCTTACCTGCCAAAGTCTCATGCTTTATAAATAGAGGCAAGAAATGTACAGATACAATAAATGCATATTGCGTCTTGATGAAAATATTCTGCTGTAGATATTCGAGGTCATCATTCAAAAGATTGATGCCTCAAAAAGTCACAATCAAACTCTAGAGAAAATGACACTGCAAAAAGCCTCCCAAGGTTGGTGCCTGAATTAGTAGTGAACCATGATGAATTACTCTTATGGATGTACAGTTATGATGTGAGAAGGGAAGATAGTGTTAAATGTTGATCTCCAGGTTGTATCTCTTCCTGTATTGTGTTTCATGCCAAAGAAGCTCTCAAGGATAGTCTATCCACAGTGACAAAAAGGCTTTTTAAATCACTTCTCCAAAATGAATGCATCCTTTCACCACACACACACACATATATGTAAATATATACATTTACATGTATATATTTGTGTAAAACATTGAAAGATATATACTCTGGATAATCTACACTACTAAGAATTTGACATATGTATTAGCTGGTGCTCTCTTGTTGTGAAGAGACACTGTGACCATGGCATCTAGTTGCGACTGGCTTACAGTTTCAGAGATTAGTCAATTATCATCATAACAGGGAACAAGGCATCAGGTAGGTAGACATGATCCTTGGAAAGCACCTGAGATTTCCACATCCAGATCCACAGGTGGTAGGAAGAGAAATTCTGGGCTTGGAATGGACTTTCTGAATCCCCAAGCCATCCCACTGACACACTTCTGCCAACAAGGACTCTACCTAATCTTTGCAAATAGTGCCACTCCATTGTGACCAAATCCTCAAATCTATGAGACTATGGGGGCCATTCACATTCAAACTACCACACTATATGACATGTCTTGTGAAAAATGACATGGGTAACAATATTTATTTCTGTAAAGTTATTTTAAGTAGAGAATGGTTCCCCAACTAGTATGCCAGGGACATCACAGGGACAGGGTCATATATTTATGCACACTCACCCTTAGTGATTATTAATTTTCAGGTTCCTCTTTTTCCCACCCTTCTTCAGGAACACAAGAAACATATTTTATTAGCTTACACATTGGGAAAGTGGGGCATTTTTTCTCATGTTTTCTCCATGCATTATTGTATTCAGTTTTAATTCCCTAAAATGCCCACAGAAATTCTGCATATTCTGACATTTGGCATTGACCTTGTTTCCAGGACTATTGCAGTATGCAGAAAGCATGGAATGTGGGTGCCAACTGCTTAAGTAGTCTTTTTTTTTTTCACCATGACACAATACCTAAGGAAATGCCATAAAGATGGAAATATTTATTTATTGTCATAATTTCAGTGATACTTAGCACTTCAAGTCTATGCACAGTGAGGCAGAACATTGTTATGTGCAGTGTGTAGTTGAATATAGTGGCTCACATAGTGGCAGGCAGGAACTAGAGAGGGAGTTGAAGGATTGGCACCAAATATACCCTTCACAGCCAAATCCCTCTTAACTACTCTCTTCACCTCCCTCAACTTGTAATGGTCCATTCTTCTATGAAGTCCTCGAGGGGCTGATCCATTGGTCAAGTTATTGTAATCTGACATAATAATCTCTCAGAAGCACCAGCTGGGGACCTTCAAGATAGGGAATATTGGAGTGGGAGATTTTTACTTCATATCAAATCTGTAATACTAACAGAAGTAAAACATAGAGATGGACACAAAAAACAGTCAGCCCTGCACCCATAGAATAACACAAACCTGTCACAGCCGAGAGATTTTGGGATGATATAGGTAAAAGCTGAACAGAAAGCATCGTAGTGGAAAGCAATAGATACAAGGAGATGTAGACTGGCAGGTGTGTAGCAAACTCCTTGTATCTCAATATCTCTTTGTGTCTCGTTGTATCTTAAATGATATTACATCTTCTCAGAGTGTTTCTGTTTTTAAATTTGATTGGTATCACGGCCAAGAACATCTTTTAAGTATTCAGAGCCGAGCCTGTGTCTGGACAGTATGTATTCATGTTATGTTTCTCTGTGTCAAGCCTGTGTGAAATTCACAGCAAACACTCTTTTTAAAATGACTTTTAAGGGAGATAATTGCTTTGCAAACTTATGTTTAGAACTTCTGTTAACTGCAAGTATGTTCACAAAGTCTGACTTCCTCATGGCCTTCAAGCCCTTTCCAGAGAAACTGACTGGACCCAGGGTGACTTCATGAAAACACCAGGACCAGAGATAGTGTGCCCCATGGCTTTTCCCAGTAGTTACTCTTATAAATGTGTGTTCTCTGATTCCTGTGCCTGTGTTAAGTTTCTAGAAGGGCACTTAAGGAACACAAATCCCCTGCCTCTGTATCAACACTTCACTGCTTTCACTCCAGCTGGTTCCTTCCCTTCTTTAGTTCAACCCAGGGTGAAGGGTAGAAATCTAGTCCATGGCCCCATTGAGACTGAACCTCAGACACAGTGTTAATAACTCTCACCAAATCCCCTTTAATTCACTTTAATTTATGCCCACACAGACAGAAGATGTGTTTCACATTTGCTTCAAATATTGAACCAAATTTGTTCTAACATATGAGGCCAATCTATATGTGTTTTTATCTAAATCTCAATTTTTAGATTTATTATTGGGTGAAGATAGACCATCCACAGTGATTATTATTAACCTATCTGTCATACACCATTTCAAAAAGAAAATGTCTTATGTGTGCCCTATTATAAGAGGGTGGGGGGGGCGGGACTGGGAGAGGTGGAAAGAGGGTACTGTGATGGAGATGTAACCTGAAGCAATAAGTAAACATAAAAAAATTATTCTAATATAATACTTACCATTAGTAAAATAGCTACTTGAGCTCATTAAATTATACAATAACATGAATCATTTTAACCTAAAAATTTCTCTGTTGGCATAATACACTCTAACTATGAAAATGTAATTAACTCATAATCTTCTTTTAAATAATTCACTCAAATTCAATTTTATATCCTAATGTTTTGTTCCTTCAATAAATTTTTTTCAAAAGGAGATGAAAATCTAAAAAAAAAAACTATACACTCTATGACTCCAGACAACCCAAAAGCAAGAAGTCCCACTACTGCTAAGATAGCTGGTACAAACTGTACTGTGAAGCCAAGTAACCCTGTGAGAGAAAACAGAGTAACTTTAGGACTCATTATCTCAGGGATAGAGATGTGGTTCAGTGGGTAGGAATACTTAGCGCTCCTGCAGAGATCTCTCATAAATTCCAACTAGGAATGAGTAGACCTTTATTTGCACTCATCTTTTCTTTGTGAAATAGAAGACACAAAATAATCTCATTTTTATATTTATTTCAGTATAGTACATATATACCTCTGTATGTGTATGTGTGTTTTCACAAATATGTATTTGCCTGCTGGTGTCTGTGAATGTGTGTGTGTATAGGCACAAGTATTCCATAGCACGAATCTGGTGGAGGTCAGAAGACAACTTTCAGGATTCTGTACTTTCCTTCCACCACAAGGGTCTTTTGGGAATTGAATTCAGGTTATCAGTCTTGTTGACCAGTTTCTTTATCTGATGAGCCATCTTGTCATTCCCCAAACAATGCAACTGTTAAAAATCTTTTAATCCTCAATTGGGTTGAATAATTTTGCAATTTAATTAGTTATGTAAATATATATGCTTTATTACATTTTACATATTCATGTTTATAAACATGAGCTAGAACACTTTTTTAAATTGACATTTATTTGCAGGTTATCATAAAATGTGAGTAAATTTATAGAATGGTTTTTCAATATGAAAACAAATTTTTTGGATGATTTCTTTCCTACTATCTACCCACATGTTTAGTTTTTGTCCCCCCACCCTTTACTTGCCTTTATTAACAAAACTACTGAACATAAAACCCATACCACTCACTTTTTGGCTAGGTAACCCTCCAGGACATGGAACTAGGGTGAGTGAAATAAAGAGGCATGTGCATTTGGAATTTTGCTAGGCACCACAGGGGGTTGTACTTAAATCCTGGTATTACTTAATGAGACTGAACTGATTAGCTGTTAGCAAGGAAATTCTTAGCCCTGGAAGACCTTGCTGGATGCTCTGCAAGCATTTGCTCCTTTGATAAATATTTACTGAGTAACATTTTCTTCTCTTTTAAATAAAGAGTTAGTTTGCGCATTTAAATGATTCTATACCTCAGTATGTGAAGTTAAGGAACTTCCATATATTTGAAGGAAAAGGATTTTCCACAGAAAAGATGTAGAAAATCAAATAAATAAACAAAATTGTCCTAAAGAGCTATCTACAGTTATAAAATTGGATTTCCTATTGGATTGTGCCCGATAAGTTCATGTCTGCTGCTAATCAAAAGCTTGTCAGCTCTGTACCTCTATGTTTGGTAAACCCAACCATATCTCTTTCTAGATTCCACTGTCCCTCTTGAACTCTATATCTAAGCTTCAAGACATTTTCACTTTCTAACATGACCCTCAGTTAAACAGCTGCTGGTCATGAAATATTTATTCTTACAAGTATAAGCAAGAGTGTAGAGAGATTTAAAATGAGACTATGAGAACATAGAAACTACTCATTTTGTACTGACTGTTTCTCAAGAACTGGGCACATATCATCTTCCTTATTTTTCTCAGGACATGTAAAGGAATAGCCACGTTTCTCAAAGAAAAACTGACATGTGTACCATAGATTTGTATCACTGTAGACTGTAATCTTCATATCACAAAATGAATATTGTGGCTTTAGATCTCAAGTTAATTTCGTTACATCTTCTACAGTCATCAAGTAACGTCGAAGGCTTTTCATATCTATGGAAAAGACACCATTTCAGAACTAAGGAATGCATACTACTAAAATCATGACTTTATAATGGAGAAATATCAATAAAGGAAGAATGAGTGGCTTTATTCCTGGTAAGGACACAGGTCATAACAAGAAGGAATAACTCTCACTATAGATTATAACTCACTTTATACTGCATTATTGAGAAAACGCAGATTATTTTCATTGCTAATAACAAAAATATTTTAAAGGAAATAATAATTGTTTGGAAGCTACCAGTTAAAATACAAACCCAAAGTTTTCTCAGAGAATCACTAATGCTTTCACTCCTGATCAAGAAATATGCAGCGATGACAATGTGAGTTTTGAGAAAGCCTCAACTCCTCTTCTTTGCATCTGCAGGACATATTCTAGAGCTTTTGTTTTATGGAGGAACATTCTGATTTTAGAGAGGTTTTTTTTTAGATTTTGGTTTGTTTTTTATTTTTTTTGTTTTCCAGTTATGTGTACTAGATGGAAGCTATCTTATGCTTGTTCTCCAAGACTTGCCTCAGGGCTCATTTCTTGAGAAAGCATCCTCATACACTTCCACACCATGCTGACCTCACCAGAAAGGTGTGGTTCTAGTTCATTTTGTACTTTTCTATTTTTTTAAGTACTAACCCTCTTTGTGGTTTTGCTTTTCATTTTTCAATAATATTTTTGCATTTGCATTTTTATTGTTTATTTTTTGCATGCACACAGTGTGTTTTGATCAAATGTACCCCCATTTCCTTCCTTATCTATCCCACCTTGTTTTCTTCCAAACTTCAAATTTTAATTTTTAATTTATAAATACACTGACTCGATGTAGTGCTGTTTGTATGTGTATAGGTGTGGGGCTGTCTGCTGGAAAGTTGGTAGCCTGTCAGGGGCCACAGTACTGATGAAACTGACTCCTACTCTACCAAGTACTAATATCATCTCAGCTAGGGGTGGAACTTCATGAGCCCCTCCATCTTCAAGCTATGATTCTTGCTAGCTGGATCTTGTGTAGATTGTGTGCAATCACCCACAACTTCCATGAGTTCTTCTGTTCATCTGCATGGTTATATTTGGAAAATACTGGTTGGCTTCACATGTCCACTAACTCTGGCATATACAGTCTTCCAGCATCCTCTCCGTGATGATCCCTGAGTCTTGGGTGGAGGGGGTGTGATATACATTTATAATTGAGAATTCCATAGTGTCTTATTCTCTTCACATTTACCAGTGTAGATCTCTGTACTAATCACTATGCATTATAAAACAAAGACGTAGTGAAATGTACAGTAAAACCCTTATGTGTATTTTAAGTGAAATGTATAATAAAGCCTTTGTGTCTGACTTTGAGTAAAATGTTTCAGCAAAACCTTTGCTGTGTTTGCGTCAATCAGTAGAGGTTGAGAAAAACTTTTGAGACTTCTTGAATCTTGAACAAATGTCTCTCTAGAGAATCTGCAGTTAGTGCTACATGAGAACTTGCAGCTGTATCAAACGTGATCCTAAAACACTCCTGGCAAACTTAGAGTTCTTATTTTTGGTTGTGGCTAGCCATGATCAAATGGGACTGAGAGTTGTGTAGGCTTTTTCTTTTCTCTCACTGGCAGCAAGGACAGGATAACTTTGATAATTAGAACCTTTCCCAGTCCAAATTAACCTTGTATAATGTTTGAATAAAGTAACTGGAGAGGGCTAGCTAGGTGTCAGTCTTTTCCAAGAAGGCCTAACCCTTCTACTTTTTCAGGAAATGAAGACTTGGCATCTCAATGAGTTTCTCTCTCTACTGCAGCACCTATGGCTAACATCAATCAATATGATGCTTATCTGATAAGGGTTAGGGAACAGTTTATTACTGTGTCAATTTAGCAGAGTTATAGCACGAGGTTCTCCCTCTGGGGCCTGGGGCCTAGCCAGTGATAGGGATGGGGCCCAGCTAACAATATCAAGCTTGAATTTTGCAGTGATATATCTTGCCAGATCAGTTGTTATTATGACACATAGGTTTCATAGTTGGGTGAGATTGATAATTAATTACTTAAATTCCCTGGTAGCACTTTCCACTACTTTGGAATCTAGTCAGTAGTGAAGAAGCTTCCAGGTTGATATTAGATTGATTTCTCAATGTCTTATGATTTAAACATGTCCTCAGCAATATGATTTTATCATCAAGTTCAGGAGGGTAACCAAATCAATGACAATAACTTAATAACTTATAGTGGTGTGTGTGTGTGTGTGTGTGTGTGTGTGTGTGTGTGTGTGTGTGTGTTTGTGTGTCTATGGGACCACACTGACCTATGACTTAAAACAGTTAACTTATACTTGACACTTGGATTTTTATCTGATAAGTTATAGCGTCTGGGGAAGCAGATTGTCCCACCTATGAGGGAAAGTCTATTTCAAATTTTTCTGCAAGCACAAACACGAATGTTTTAGGAAATGTGTATAGAATTATTCCTTCCCAAAATGCCTTTAATATCTTTTCCCACCCCCTTTAATCCTTCCTGTTCCATTATTCCCTTTCTCCATTCATACATCCTATGTTCTAACCCCTTCTCTCCACCCTTGTAGTATCTTGCTAGTTTTATGACTTGAGGTCACACCTTTTCTTTCAATTGCATTTAAAAGAGCCCTGAGTAATTTCTGATTTGTATTTAGCTATGTACTCCTTGATAGAATGTCTGGTGCCTGTACAAGCTCAAATTTTGATTTGGAATGAAGATATGAATGCATCTATAGAGTCAGATAGGATATTTGTAGGATAGTCAAACAAAACCTTTAAAATCATTGAGTAATTAAACAACCATACTATCATATTTGATGTCAGAACTTTGCTAAATTAAATACTAAATGGATGACAACTAATAGACTGTATCAGAACATCAACCATCCTTCCAAATAACAGAAGACAAAAATAATGACAACAACATATATGAAAGAATTTAAACATGTTAGACATGAGTAGACAGACACTGACATGTGATGTGGGAGAACAGACTGGAGAGTGCTTTTTTAAGAGCCCAGACAACCCAGTATGTGAATGAAGAGTCTAAAAATGTTCCTTGGGATGTTTTCTTAGTCTGCATATATAACATGAGGGTGGCGAGGATGTAACCACATAGTGATGTGACAAACACAAATGACAAGAACTGTGGCTGAAGTAGATCAATAATTCAAACTGAATTTGAGGTGATCATAGACCAGGGGTTGAAAGTTTGAAAGAACAGTGTATCTGAAAGAATACAATTAGATTGAGATTGAAATCATGGGTATGTGAGACATTTTTTGTAAATTAATGCATATATAAACAGCAACAAAACACCATCTTTAGTCCTCACTCTTAGAAAATTTCTCAGAAATATGTTTGCAAGTTGTTATGCCTCATGTTTCAGAAAATTTTGGTCATTTTTTAACAATATTTTAATCTTTTTCATTTTTTAACTCCATATCCCTCAAACAGTACAGTTTGTAATACCAATTCTGTTAAGAAAGTGAAAGATAAACTTCTGTATCCCTAGAAGAGCTTATCATTTAGAATCACAGTTCAGAAAGTCCACACCAGCTTTCCTTGTCCCTCCTGGGAACATATGGTGAAGTTCCTGTTGACAGGAAGAACTTCTTCTAATGTATCTCACCACCTTGTTGTAGGTCTCATTATGACAGCCATTCCTTCATCATTATGAAGATCTAGATTGCACTTTTATCCACTGAATCCAAGATCCTCATGTGGAGAAAGTATTGATTATTCCTGTCCAAAGGCAGGAGTAGAAGACTACCTCATTCAGTTACTTTTGGAAAAAAATACATAACTAACAAGAAGGGAATAGGTACATCTCTGTGTGTGTGCAGGGACATGGGAAGAGTGTGAGTAAGATGGCTGTCATCTTCTGTAGTAACAGTATCTTCACAAAAGCAGCAAAGGATCCCAGTCTGGGCTGATTCCTTATTCTCCAGCCTTTGCCTGTGCCTCTGGTTCACTTTGTCTACAATTGAGAGTTGTCAGAGCAGGAAAAGAGAGAAGAGGACTTTGAAAATGAGTTACCTGACAGTTAAAGCATCTTTAGCTACTTTGTGAAGGTGCCTGCAGGGTCCTTAAACAGATAAAAAGTACCCACTTCCTATAGTTTATACCTAAAATGCAAGGAAGAATCCTGCTTCTGAAGAGTTGATGAGATTCTCTGAAAGACAGTATCCATATGCACATAAACTATCCCAAAATGCTGTTTCCCAAATGGCATATAATCAATGCTGCTGTAACAGGAAGGAATGAAACATTCAAAATCTGAGTAGACCCAGAGGGTGTGTGGGAAGATAAAACTTTAATAAAATCTATAGCAGCAAATATAATCTACATAAATGTATGTAGAGAAGAAAGTTTCTTAATATGACAGATAATATAACACTGAATTCAATAAATATAAAGAAATAAGGGTCAGACCCTGGAATAAAATGTAATTAATTCAAAGAAATTACAAACACTTCCAGATAGTCATAAAAACAACAACTTAAAATAGCGGGTCTGTGGATGTCTATCATATTTATAAAGAACCATTCTATTCTTATAATCATACATGAAATATAGGTCATTAAACCTTCATCTGCAGGTAAAAATAAAAACTAAACAAAAATGATTTCCTCTTCTAGAGGGTCAACTTATCAGGCTGAATTCATAGAAGCACAATAAAAAAGTACAGATTGAGTTTCTCTGTAATCAATCAGCCTTCACTACTTGGACTATGTGAAGTTATTATTGCTGATAAGGGCAGGATTTGTAGCCTTGATTCCCTAGGACATTCCACAAAAGCAAGACAATTCCTTACACAGTTTTCAGGACCTGTAAAGGAAACAAAGATAAAGTTCAGAATAAAAACCTGCAGCTGCCTTCAGTCACATGTGAATGAGAAATATGAATTTTCATATTCAGTATAATTGCATTAAATATCATCAGTCATTTTATCATCTCTTATGTGTAGTTGCACACGTATACATATGTGCACTGAGGATCAGTGCACATGAATGAACAGATGTATATGCAAGTGGGATCCAGAAGACAACCTTAGTTCTCATTCCTCAGACCCCTCTGTCCATCCCTCTCATTGTCATTCCCTTGGACCAGAGAAAAGTGATGCATATGTTTATTTGCTCTATTCAGCTCTCTGTTTCCAATATTAACGCTATATATCAATACTTAGCATGTTAATTTTTCTAATTATTGCTTCTGCCAGCTGAAACTTTAAATGGAATCCCTTGAATACAATTATTTATATCATTATTGCAGCCAATATCTATTGGACAGTATCTAAAGTTTAATCAAAACACTAATTGTCTCATTAATTCCCAGAGACATCCACAGTAAAGCTGGATACTGATAATTCTTCATTCTAATAAGGCACGGCTGGGTAGTGAGAACTGCCATCTGAAGCAAGGCAGCCCCTACAGCTATTAATCATTTCAGCTTCTACCATTGTCCACATGAGTTGTGCTACATTCAGATGTGGCCCATACTGGAAAGACAGACATTTGGTTACAGCAAAGTTCATTTTTGCTCTGGAGATTTAGTTTTTCACAATTAATAATAATAATAATAATAATAATAATAATAATAATAATAAAAAAACTTTATAAATGAAATTCCAGGTTGAAAAAGACCAGCATTAACCTGAACAATAGTTCCAAAGCTCCTATCAGCCCCTGTATTGTTTTCTTGCTGTGACAAAGTACCTGACAAAAGAAACTTAAGGAAAAAATAAACAAAAAAACAAAACAACAGTCTACTGAGATTTCCAATGCCGGTCCATCATGTTGAAGAAGGGATACAGGTGAGCATATGAGATGGCTGTTCTTATTGCATCCACTAAAAAAAAAAAAAAAAAAAACAAAAAAAAAAACGGTCTACTGAGATTTCCAATGCCGGTCCATGGTGGTGAGGAAGGGATACAGGCAGGCACATGAGGCAGCTGTTCTCATTGCATCCACATGGAATGGAATGTAGAAGAAGGAAGTGGAGCCAGCTATAAAATCTCAAGGCCCTCACAAATGAACCACTTCCTCTACCAAAACTCCACCTCCTAATTTTACACAATCTTCCCAGATGATTCCACAGACTGAGGACCAGCTGTTCAAACAGACTGTGGGAGCATTTCCGATCCAGTTCACATCAATCACAAAGCACACAGGGTTGCCAGTGTTTAATACTCAAAACCATTGGTAGGAATATGTTCAGAAGTTCCAGAACCTTCAAAAATCAGCAGACAAGGATTTTGACAAAAAAAAAGGTATAACCCCCTACTAAGGAAGACACTTCTCATATTCTATATTGATGTAAAGTTTGACGATTTCTGGGTTGTTGTTTTATTTTCATAAGTGAGGACTCTAAGCATGAGTCCTGCAGATGCCTGACACATTGCACAGTGAAGGTTCACCCCACTTATTCACTTACAGCTGCTATACTACCAGAAAATAGCCAATGATGGTAGAGCATTGATAATTTTGAATAAGTGTGTATGACTGTAGCATGTGTTTTTGTATTTGTACTTGTGACAGAAGTTATTCAGAATATTGAGAAGGGTGTATTTCCATGGGAGTATCCAAGAAGGAAATGTATTTATCATTGAGCAAACATTAAGCCAACCTGTGATGTGGATCACAATCTGGATGATATTGTGAAGAGTATAAAGACATAGAGATACTCTTTGTCTAGTGTATGCTTTTAAAAATAAAGATAAAAACATGTATAATACACAAACTAAGATATAGGCTTAGTTTAATTTTAATCGAAGAAACAATGACTTTTTCAGAGAAATGGCAAAAGGAAACAATTCTAAAATTTTTCCACAGGAGCACAAATGATCCTGAGGGAGAAAATACTCTAGATAGACCAACAAACAAATGAAAACAACAACAACAACAACAAAAAACAGAAGCATCACATTATAAGACTTTTAAAAGTTAGTGCAATGGTATAGTAACCAAAACAACACAACACTGCCATAAAAACAGACACATAAGCAATGCAACAGAAAAACTAACCAGAAATTAATTCAATGGTGTGAACAACTGATATTTAAAATGGAGCCAAGAATGCATAACGAGAAGGACAGACTCTTCAAATCACCAGCCGTGGAAAGATTGAATATAAATAATCAGAAGAATGATATATTTACCTTCTTGTAGTACATACATTATAAATACAAAATAGATTGACTCTGTAAATATAAAATCTGAAACTATAAGATTACAAAAGATAACACATACTACACACTCCAAATTTCTGGAAATATTCAGTGATGTTTAGGTAGGTTTCCCCAAAACAGAAGCAACAATGGCATAAATGGACAAACGTAGTCCTGCAAACTGAGACCATATGACCAACAAAGGAAAAAAAATCAACAAAGTCCTATCTACTCTCCACACACATCATTTGTACCTAGAAGGAATACACATTGAACTGAAGAAACTAAGCACAAAACCCCATGTGCCCAATGAAAATGGGCTGAAAGTCTGAACAAACATCTTAAAAGTTGAAATACCAATAGCCAATCATTAATCCAGAAAATATCAATATTTTAGGGAAACATAACTGAAACCAGATAAGATGTCACCCAGGTCAGATCATTCTTATCTCAATTATAGAAACAGCAAATGTCAGGAGAGAAGCAGAAATGAACTCTTCTGTATTGTTGACAGAAATATAAACAAATCCATCTATTATAGAAAATGATATGGAAATTGCTCAAACATAAAAAAATAGAACAAGAACTTTTTGAAGTATCACCATCCATGATTTCAAAGTGCAGTACAGAGCAATAGCCATAAAAATTCATGGTACAGACATAAAAACACACAGGGTGATCAATAAAATTGGACTGAGGACACAGATATATAAACCCGCACACCTATGGACACTTGATTTTTGACAAAAAAGACAAAATGGAAAAAAGAAAACACCTTTCACAAATGTTGCTGGACTAACTGTATGTCTGCATTTAGAAGAATTCAAATAAATCCATATTTATAACTCTGCACAAAACTCAAGTCCACGTGGAACAAAGACCTCAACATAAAACTGGAAACAATAAATCCACTAGAAGAGAATGGGGGATAGCCTTGAACATATTGGCACAGGAGACTACTTCCTGAACAGAACACCAGCAGCTCAGGTATTAAGATCAAGAATTAATAAATGTTACCTCTTGAAACTGGAAAGTTTCTGTAAGGTATAGGAGACCATAAAAAAAGACAAAACAGCAGGCTACAGGATGGGAAAATATCTCCACCACCCCTACATCCGACAAAGGTCTGATATCCAGAATATATAAAGAACTTAAGAAACTAGATATGAACATACCAAAAGATACTCCATCATACCACGAGGACACATGATAAACTATATTCATAGTGGCTTTATTTGTAATAAGCAAGAAACTTGAAACAACCAAGATGTCTCTCAACCAAAGAATGGATAAAGATTTGAAACATTTACACAATGGAATATTATTCAGCTATTAAAAGTACTGGCATCATGAAATTTTCAGGCAAATGGATAGATCTAGAAGAAACATCCTGAGTGAGGTAACACAGACTCAGAAAGACAAGCAGGTTATATAGTCATTTGTAACTGTATATTAGCCATAAAATATAGGATAACCATTCTGTGATCCATAGACACAATAAAGCTAAGTAACAAGGAAAGCCCAAGGATTACACTTGAATCTCACCGAGGAGGGGAAATAGAACAGACATCAGGAGGGAATGGAGGAATGGCCTGGGATGGGTGATAGGGTGAAGAAGAGAGCAGGAGGATCAAGTTGGGGGAGAACAGAGGAGAGACTACTGGGAGAGAGAATTGGAATTGGTGGGAAGGGGGCCTCTCTGGGATGAGCTAGAATCCTAGGACAATGGAAGCACCCAGGCATCTATGAGGGTGACCCTAGCTCAGACTCCTTGCAAGAGGGACATGGAACCTGAACCGGCCATCTCTTATAACAAGGCAAGGCTTCCAATGGAGGAATTGGGACACTAACACAGTCACAAAACCTTAAACCCACAATTTGTCCTGCCTACAAAATATGCACTGGTAAATATGAAGAACTTGAGGGAATAGGTAAAAAATTACTCTCCCAGCTTGAAACCCAGGCTACAGGAGAGTGCCAACCACTGACACTATCAATGTTATTCTGCTGTATTTGGAGACAGGCGACTAACCTATCTATTATCCGAGAGGCTTCACTCAGCAACTGATGGAATATGATGCAGAGACCCACAGCCAAACATTAGTCTGACCTTGGAGAATCCAAGGAAGATGGATAATAAGGATTGAGGGAGCAAGAGAGGTCAAGAATACCACTAGAAAACATACAGAACCAATGAACCTGGGCCCAGAGTGGTCCACAGAGACTGAATGCTAGGGAGCATGTATGAGACCAACCTAGGCCCTCTGCACATAAGAAACAGTTGTGGAGCTTGTACTTCATGTGGGATTCCTCATATCTGAAGATGCCATATCCGACTCTGTTGCCTACTTTTGGATCCCTTTCCTCTAATTGGGTTGCCTTGTCTAGCCACAATAGGAGAAATACCTAGTCCTACAGCAACCTGATATTCCAAGGTGACTGATATATATGGGAGGTACCCCTTTCCTGAAGAGAAAGGTAGGACAGGTGGATGGAGAGGAGGGAAGGGGAGAGGAGCAGATTGGGAGGAGAGAAAGGAGAGGAAGCTGCTATCAGGATGAAAAGTAAATAAATTAACTGGGAAAAAACTAAAAAAATATAGAAAAATCATATTGTCCATTAACTCTAATCCTGGGACACATAAAAAGAAGAAGAGGCCATTATTCCAGAGACATATCACACACCAGGGTATTTTTCTCTATCAATCTCAATAGCTAAGACAAAAATGAATCTAGAAGCTCATAAATGAATAAAAAGTTTCAGTCATGGGCACACTGGAATACTATTTAATCATAAAAAGAATAAATGCTGTTAGTTGCAACAACAAGTATGGAAAGGTAGGACATTATATGAGCTGATCACAAGAAACAGATGCTGCATATAAACACCAATAACAGAAAATTTGAATTGAGCAATGATCAGTAGAGACAGTGAAGAATCCTGGGGAAGAAGGCTGAGAGTGGATGAATAAAAACTGGGGAAAAGACAGAAAGAATGATTTCAAGTTTTCTAGAGCACAGTATGGTGACCAGTGATTCAACCTATCTGATAGATTTAAAAATGACTAGCAACATCTGAGACTCCCAAAACATAACATCCTGAATATCCAAAGAGATGGAATGCCTTCTTATGCTGAACCTCCTTTATCTGCTGCACCTGTGTTTTGGGCTAAGGAATGTACTCAATAAATACATCTGTTATTTTTCAATTAAAGAGAGATCAAGAAAGCTTCCTTTCTTGGAAGGAGGCACAACAGCTTGGCTTATTACATACTGTGTCACAGCTGTCCCTTATTCTCCTGGAAAGAATGACAGCTGCCTGCACTAGATAGTTGTTGTTAGTTGATGACAAGTAAATCCCTTGCATCTTAATGGCAAGCATGCGGACTTAGATATGAGCAAGGCTGTTATATCTGAAGTCTGAGGACAAGAACGCAGATGTACTAGCTTCTTTGATGGTTGATTTTCAGAGTGATAACTGTACTGTCTTAAAGAAATGCTCCTTATTTGTGCCAGAGAGTTGCTTAGCCTTCAAAAATAGGACATAGGTAATACAGGGATAGAAAGCATTTACAAGCACTGTTTCTCTTGGAATCACCTAAGAAAGCAGTAGACAAGGGTCATTTAAACCTGGAATCAGGAAATTTCTAAATAATTAACTATATGCTGGGCATGGTGGGCACCCCTAATCCCAGCACTCGAGAAGCCATGGCAAGTGGATTTCTGTGAGTTCAAGGCCAGCCTGGTTTATAAATTGAGTCCAGTGCAGCCATGTATACACAAAGAAACCTTGTCTCAAACAAAACAAAACAAAAACTACCAAAACAAAAGAAACAAACATAAAAGAATTAACTATAGAACTATAATGATATAGATAAGATGAAGATACTAGCTTTACACACAATCTTTATGTTTTATGCTACCCCTTGTTTCTTGTGATAATATTTTTACAACGTAATTAGTTGAGTGTACATTTCTGGATTTTTCTCTGGAAGCAGATTCTGAGACAATTGTGAAGTGCAGAAAGTTTTAATGGTTCTGTGCAAAATAAACCCATTGAGGTGGAAGGATTGTGCAAAGGGCACAACTGGACTGTGGAGAAGTTTTGCTGTGGAGAATGCCCTCCATGCACTGAGATCAGTAGATCCAACCTTGGTAAAGCAGCTTTGGTTCTTCTGAGAAGAGCACATGACACTGGCATACTAGTTCTTTCAGAAAACAAATTTCCAAAGAAAGCTTCTGTCCCACTCTAGGGTCTGAGGAAAGAGACTTTCTATTTCAGAGAGAATGGTGCTGGCACACTTTTTCCATTTTCTTTTTCTTTGTGTTAGTTGTTTCTGGTACTTTCTATATCTTAGCAACATTCTTTCAAATTTTATCAGAGGGCTATGAATAGTCTTAATATGTGTATATAAGAAATAAGTGAAAGAATAGCACCTAGATTGAGATGTTTGACAAGAAGGCTGCTGTATCAATTCTGTATCCTTTATATCCACCTTGTTATACCTTTTCTCTGAGACTATTGTGGGACCCAGTCTTGACATGGGTCATTTACAGATCTCTACTTCAGGAAGTCCCAACTCCTAGTGCTCAGCACGAGCATGGCAGTTATCAATCCCACGGTCATACATGGCCATCACAAGAGCTTTTAAACAAGAAAATGTGACAACTGATTAGTGGTAATTCTGGGTTATAGAGTTTGCTGACTGTCTATCAGGCTACATTCTGAAAAGTGAGGTCTTTTTTACAAGCCCATAGAGGCAGCTTCACTATCTCAAGAAGAAAGTTTTCCTATGTGCCTCTCAATAATTTGCAATTATGTGAACCAGATTAGGATTATCTTCTCACTAACCACCAGATGTGACCATCTTCAATAATCCTGCAGGACACAAAATTCATCTAAACTCTTAGGCATGGCATATAAATCTGCTAGCCCACCTACATATCATAGTTCATGTCCACTATTTATGTGCTCAGAGGCTGTGAGAGGTGCATTACTATGAGTTTGAGTCTGGGATATACTATAAATCACAGGTCAGCTTTGGGTACATAAAAGGAATAAAGCAATCTGTCATTTGTCTGTCTGTCTCTCCTCTATCATATCTATCTCTTTTCTGTCTATCTATCATCTACCTACCTATCTACTTATCTATCACCTATCTACCTGTCATCTATTTATCTATCATTTATATATCTCAATCATCCATCTATCATCTATCTATCATCTACCTATCTATTTATCTCTCTATCTATCTATCTATAGATCGATCAATCTATCAATCTATCTAATCTTCTAATCCATCTATCTTCATTACTACCACCATCTCTCTTTATCATCCACCCTCTATCCATCTATCTATCTATCTATCTATCTATCTATCTATCTATATCTATTTATCTATCACAAATCTGTTATCTATTTGTCTTTCTCAACTATCCTGTCATCTATTTTGTATCTGTTACCTATCATGTGTTTATCTTCTGTCTATATTCAATCTATTATCTTTGTGTCTGTCTATCTTTATGTCAGTTTTTGAGGAGGGGATACCTTTGACATGTCTCTGTGTTTTAGAACGTGCCCTGTAGTTCCCTTCTGGCCATGCTTGCCTCACCCACTACCAATCAATCTGTTGGGGAGGCACCAGACCTGTGTGTCACATTGCACTTTGACCTAGCCCTTCTCATGCTTGGCCATAGAAATTTTAGCCCACCCAGGCACCAATGTCAGCTCCTGGGCTCATTATGGCTCAGGTTTTCCAGTCATACCATACACAGTCCTAAGTGGACTCAATCAGTATCAATTTTTTAAAAAGAGAGAAAGAGTGCATGAAGTGCAGGGTAAAAATTGGTGGTAGTGACAAGGAAGGAATTAGGGGGGAGGGAATAGGAGGTGAATCTGTTCAAACACATTATATGGATGTAAATATTAAATAAAATGTCTAAAAATAAATCTTAAGCATATTTTATTAAATATTCTGTTATTAAAACTGTATAAACCACACAAAATTATTGTTTATTTGTATATTTATTCTGTGTTCAAAGTCTAGTGGCTAGTTTACAGTGTGAATGCATATGAGTTGAAAGTTTGTTTGAATGTATAAGAGCCATAGGTGCCCAGGAGCTACTACAAATTCTGTCCTGAGTAATTGCTGTAATTTATTGTACAGATCTTATTGGTCATACAAATAGGAAAGCTGAGGTTGGATGAATTTGCTTTCCAAGGTCTTTATGCTCTGAAGACCATATACTAACCACATACAATGTAGCCTACCTTTAAGTCTTCTCTAATGTGCACATTAGCTATCACTTGTTCACCATCCCTAACTTTAAAACCACCACGGCTGAAATCAGGATTCTGTACATGTAGAGGAAGATAGAAGACGTACCCAGACAAAAGCTGATAACCACGAGAATCACAAACGTTAACTCACATACAACTTTACACATGGAAAATAATGACTGTAAGTATTCCCCAGAAGTCACCCTGGAGTAAAATAATGAGATGGTGCTCATGATTGTCTGTGAGAACATCAAACATTCTGTCACAAGCAGAAATGTCTTTAGTCTCACCATCATTTTCTGTTGTCCTTTATGCTCAGGGGATATTTTGCTTATGACTGTATGTCATCTACGTCTCTTTGACCATAAAATTAATTTTTATAATGATTCAACCTTTAATAAAGGTGACATTGCTGCCTTTATTTGCATGTATTTTGGGTTGTACTTTTAACACCATTTCAGAAATGCACATTGTAGAAACTCTACTTTTTATTATAAAATATTCAGTTCATTGAAAATCTGAACGAACAAAATGTACCATTTGGGTACTTACCAGAATTGTATCCAGTGAACTGTACTCAAATATATACAGCTCTGGGAACATAATTGATGTATTTATTATGAATTGCATTCCATCACAAAATGTGATACCTCTTCTTAAAAGAGTCTGTGGGAGGGAGGGAGGGAGTGAGGGAAGGAGAGAGGGAGGGAAGAAGAGAGGAAGGAAGGGGCCAAGAGGGGAGGAGGGAGGAAACTATGTTGTAGAAGTAAATAATACTTTTTTAAGAAAAGAGTTAATAAGCTTAAAAATATAATAAAAATACAATATAAAATTTTCAAACTATAATTTACCTTACTGGCATGAAAGGAAAATGGCCTTAATTTCAGATTAGAATGTTAGACTGCAGGTGGCTACAGAGATTACACAAACTTGATAGCAGCTTAAAAGTTTTTTTTTGTTTTTTGGTTTTTTTTGTAGAGGTATAGGCTATTTCCATGGTTTGGCATTAAAAAGCAGGTAACAGGTTTAAAACACTGTAAATAAATTAAAGGTGACAGCTGTTCAACCTGGTTTTACAAACCTCCAAGAGTTGAAAAAACTTAGAGCTAAGGTAAAATAATGCATGGTGTTTGCCCATGCCTTTACCTCCAGCAGAGACAGGAGGATCACTATAGAGTTAGTTGTCTTATAAATTCTAGAGTTACAAGAAACAGGGTGGTGATGGTGCA
>CAJQZJ010033026.1:3198623-3218345 GCA_907164525.1 Lophiomys imhausi | reverse complement strand
GGGAGTAGGGAGGGGATTGTGATTGAGATGTAACTTGAAGAAATAAAAAATAAATTATTTAAAAAAAGAGTCTGTGGGAAATCTATCTTAGGCCTTCTTTTCAAGAAACATTGCATTGATCAATCACGATATTCTGTCATCTTGGTGGATACTTCCTAGTGCATCCTTCTTATTCTCATGTTTATCTATTTGAGCATTCAAAAAAATGTGTAAAACCTTATGGTATTAATATACAAAATTACATCGTCTTAATTTCCTTTCAATTTTCAAGTACTTTGTATCTTAGAATAGTCAGTTTAAAGTCAAGTCAAAACTCAGTGTCCCAAGCAGAGACACATATCACTTCTGACCCCACGTGTCTTCAACTATCTCTGCCATCAAAATTCTTCTTAATAGTGGGCTACTTGTTATAATCCTTGAATTCACATGGGCACCCTAGTGCTGTACATTCTGTAAGCCAACATGTTCCCGTGTGTGTGTGTGTGTGTGTGTGTGTGTGTGTGTGTGTGTGTGTATTGTATCATGCATCATAACTCATTTCAAATGTACAGGAATCAATGTGCAAATAAGGAAAATGGTTTTAAAAGTTTCTCAATATATGGACATTCATTCTTTTGTTAACATAGTAATTGTTTCCTTCAGTTGTAAACCCTTTGCTGCTATCTCACTTGATAGTGAGACTGGACCTTTCATAGAGCCAAAGCCTACCTGGGTACTCTATAGATATTTCTACAGTGGCTGTTATTTTCCACTGACCACAGGGACCAGCAATAGTACAATTTTTGTGTGATCAATTCTCTTCATATGTACATTGTGAATAGTTCAGGGACCCCCTGCCTTAACTGTAAAATTTAATCATACATGTTACCTTTATTGTATATTATTTTCTTCTGTCAATCAACAAAATAAGCATATCAGTGATCAATGATAGCTATGGTAACTATGGAACTGCACAGAAAATAAATGTGATTATACTGCCTGTTACAGAGGGTACATTTATCCAGTAATTATAGGTCAAAATCAAAGCTAAAATGCCAAACATATATCTGTCTTAAATTTCAGTAACTTATGCAAACATCACTTAACTGGAAGTATGCCATGAGTTTATAGCAACTCTCAGGAGATTTTAAGTGGGATGGCACTGGTGCCCTAGAGATTCGAAATATATGTTTCCTAGAAATAAAGAGGGTTATTAACTCTCTTTCTAGTCTTTTTAACAGATAAAGACAGGGCATGTTAAAAAGGAATAATCAGCTCCCTGATAAACTAATGTCCTTTTTCTAGTGTCTGAAACCTTGCTAGTTAATATCTGATGGCAAAACATGAAGCAAACCTGCATATAAATTGTGAGAAATCAATATTGAATTCATGATATTTAAAAGAAAAAAACTGATTTCTATACTTCATGAAAGATAAATTAAGAAAGTTTTTAGTGAAAAATATTTTGGTGATGATATTAAAAAGAAAGTCATTCAGAAGTAGTTATTGTAAGTCCTATTTATTCTGTAAGCTCCTTTCTTCAAGAACATAAGGAAAACCTTTCAAGCTGGAGGGATTGCTAAGGACTCTCTGAAATGGACTCTAGAAGCACAGATACATAGCACCAGCTAGAAGTAGGAAATGGCTTCGGCACACTTACAGTGTCCTGGAGAACATCAAGTCAAGTGAAGAAAATTCCTATAATTCTTGTATCAATTGTTTTTAGAGCATTAACTGAGGTAAGTTGATGAAACAATTTTCAACTCGGTCATAAACATTCTGTAGGTCTGTGGAATAATCTGTGACAACATCTCTTTTTACTTGATCAATTGACACAGGTTTATGTGCACCAATAAGAGTGAGGTCTCTTGCCTTCCTGGAATTTTATCATAAAGTAAGACATACAAGAAATATATAATTGAAATAAATTAGGTATAAAGTCTTTGAATGAATTTATATGGGAAGCTATAGTAAAAAGATTGAGAATATGTGGCCTGTTTCTATTTGACAGGCTCTGAAATTGTTTACAAAGGAAAAGACCACAACAGACATAGACCAGAAGGTTAAGTGTTGTAAATCCAAAATAGGAACAAGGTTATCCTATTTGGAGGGATTTGGGTTCTGACCTTCTGAAATATAAATATTGAGACACATCATGTCCAGGCATTGAGGAGAAAGACTTCTCGGTACTAGGAAAACCTTTCAGCTTAGAGACAAGCCTTATTTATAATGTAGAATTAATTGGAAGGCTTTAATGATGCATTTTTTGTTCTAGTTTAAATCTGGAATATTCTACAAATGTCCACATGTACTTTATCCACAAAATGGGGGGGGGGGCAAGAAGTTCTGGAAACTAAGAGTTGGTGGATTAATTGTAAAGTGTTGTGTCATTTGCATATAACTGGAATGATGTGGCCCAGACTTGTATTCCATGTTCTTTGTTTGGGGCCTCCAGGATGAACTATTCCACCAGTGTAGCAAAGTAGCAAAGACTACTGAAAAAACAGGCTGTGGATTCAATGTATAAAAATGTGACACAGTATGGATCTTTATATTTTTAAGATGATTATTATCCTAGGTATTTAATTACAGTAATGTAAAATCAACGAATGGATAGTGATAAGATCTGCCTTCTACATAGGAAGAGTATTGTAGGTGTTTGTTTTCAGAAAAGGGATGAGACTATAAAGAGAAATTACTTTGGAGTTTACTGAAGTTGTTCATTCAGGGATGAAATTGATTAAAATATTGAAAAGGCAGAGGGGAAATTTAGAAGATCAAGAATTATACAATTATTAGTGAGTTTTTTCATTTGTATGTTTTCATTAGATGCACAATCAAGGTTATATGAGATGTGATATTCAGAGGGTAAAGAGAGCACTATTTACTGTATAAGAGTTTCTAAATTATTTATACTGTTCATTGCTCCACTGACATTTAATTTTCGTAGATGGAGTGTTTTATTTATTTATTATTTTAACTGAGAGAACATTATCTCCCAGGAATTGATAAGATCTTGTCATTCTCTGAAGGATGTTTTAATTATGTCTCTGTCATGACTTTTCAGAGTTTTTCAATGAATAAATTCAGACTTGCAGCAGTATGAACATTCTTGTCCAAGCTCTCTCATGAAATTCTGGGTTTGGGAAGTTAGATTCAATAACAAATATCTGATAAAATGCAACACCCTTTAAGAAATCAAAAAGCCTTTCTTATGTTACTTCACCTGTGTTTTCAAAGACAGCCAAGAGCACCCTATGGACAAACAGTGATTTTCTGATCCTCAACTTGTCCTCAAACTTCAGGCTTGCCTCTTCCTCCACCTTTCTATGCCTCCTGTTGCACTTTCCACAATGAGACCATTAGCCTCAAAGACTTACAGCTCTCTTATGATAGCCCACACTCTTCATCTTTGCTGAAGTTCTTCCCTCGCTTAGAAAGCCACAGACCCACTTGTCCAGTAAAGCAGTTTTTTTATAATTTATTTTTTTATTTCTTCAAGTTACATCTCAGTCACAATCCCCTCCTTACTCCCCCTTCAATCCCTCCCTTCCACCCTCTTCCCCCTCAACCTCCCATCCTTTACCCTTTTTTTACATTTAAGGTATATCTTCCCCCCCCCCAACAGCTCCCCCTTTCAGTCCAACAAATGGTTCTTTCTCTTATAACAATAAATGCAATACAATACAAAACAACAGAAATAAATAGGCCACTTATGAGAGTTATATGGCTTAGCATACATTCCCAATGTCCAGTCCATATGTATTTGGCACCTGACTTTAACATTCTACTATCTAACCATCTCCATGAGTTTAAAGTTCTATATCTAACTCAGCTTTCATACTAACAGTAAAGCAGTTTTTAATTCCTTCTCAATTCCACACATTCTGAAATGCCTTCTAGAACACAGCTGGGATGTGCATCTCCATTTACCTACTTAGAGTGTTTGTTTACAAGGTAACTGAAACCTACCTCTTGAGCCAGAATTTCTTGATTATTCTTTAATTAACTATAAACACCTAGACTCTGTGAATATTTAGTCATGGTGGACTACAGGGACCCAGGGAATGTATGGATACACTAAAGTTCTAGTGAGTGTTTGTTGAGAGTAATTTTCTACATTGACCATAAATCTATCACTATGGCCATGTTAATACATAGTTTAGTCTCCTATTGCAGGAAATAGATCTTGGTTGTTCTTTTCTTTGATATGTGAAGTGGGAATCAAAGGTAATATTTTATTAGCCTGTTTGAGGAATGAAATAAAATTATACTATATAATCCACAAAGAAAAATATGAGTACTTGAAAATTGGTTTCTCTTCAGACATTTCTGCTGCCCTTTTAAGCCCATCAGCATATTACATGAATTTTTTTCTCTCAGCAAAGGGTTTCTAATAGAACTGCTTCTGCTTTGTCTCTCTGAGATGTGTAATAGTTTTTATTTTTCTACAGAATAGCAGAATCTCTGTAGAAGATCAGGTTTACCAAAAACTATGTTTATGTTCAAACATACTTTGTGACTGTGTATATGTTCCACATGTTCTGTGACTTTGTTATTCCTAGAAATTTCCCAACTACAAATATAGCCATTGCAGCTGACCCTAACTACAAGCTCCGCTTAGGACCAAGGTCAGCTAGAAATGCTTATCTAGTTAACAAAAATAACTTAAGTAAAAGTCAAATGAGAACAGAAACAGAACAATGGTAGAGTATTCACCCACCTTTAATGAGATAATTGTGGGTTTTTCATTTATAAGCTGATTCTGAAGAACATTTGGGGTCAGAAGTCAGCTCCTGAGTCTGACATGCATCTCTGATTAATCTGTCTTCGGGTTCTTTATTCAATAAACCATCCATATCTCACTGAGATTGGTGTCTGAGTGTTTGTGTGGTTATTTCCAAACCCATACTGATCATCTGTTCTGTAGCAAATGTCTATTTCATCATCATGGTTTCCCAGTTTTCCAGTCTGATGAACAATTCATCCTTATTCTGCTGTTTTGTTGAGCTCTCCCCATGCTGGGGAGTTCAGTTTTCTACTTCATCTGCATTGCTGTCTTTCTATATTGCTTCCATCCCATCCTCGAGTCCTACCTTTCATGGGGAAGCTGTTCTTACTTGAATTGGTCCTTTATCGATTTTTATGGAACCTATAGTCTTTCATCACCTGTGGAAATATAGACAAAACCCTTTGCCCAATGCAACACATTCCCTGATTTCCTTTCTGATGTTAAAACATCTTTAAATTATACAAGTTAATCTAATTCAGTACTTTTTTCCTACAATCCAATGCTTTTAAGCTAATCTTATTCCCCCTTTCTGTTTATCAGTGTACAAATGGATCTTTATGAATCCACATATATCAAGTGCTAGCATTTTTTTACCTTTTAAACTGGACACCTAGGCACCTGTGTTCCATGCCTGACTCCACACCAGAGAACTGGGCTTCTTACCTATTTAAAAACAGAAACAGGCAAGCCTTATTACATAAGATGTCATTATACAGTGTCAGTCAAAATCAGTATCTCTTGTCCGAGAGTGAAGGAATATTAATCTGATTTCCCCATTGTTGTAGTAGATCTCATCTCCATTGGTTTTAATCTTCCTATTTGACCTTCTGGTCCTGCATGCTTAATTTGCTGTACACTTTGTTTTACTTGGAATAATGTTCCAATCTATACAAGCTGTATAAATACCTTCTTAAGGGGTCAATGTGGATTCTATTATTCTTGTAAAATTATAGTTACATCAGCTTCTGTATCCACCAAATGTTCAATTTCAATACCACTCAATTTTAATGTTGGCCTCTGATAATTGGTGGTAGTTTGCCAAAAAAAAATTGTCTTTCAGTACTTCCAAATTCTCTTGTTCTTTCATTGGAAACTGCTTTACCTTTGACATATTGAAGCAATAAAAGTTGAACAATCCTGTCTCCTGCTTTAAACTGCATATATTTCTTCATTTAAACCATAATCTCAAATTCGCTCTTTAAGTATTCATCTGTAATTCTTGGATACACAATGAATCCTTGAGATTTTAGGTTATACTTCCTAAAGCTATTTGTAAAGTCTCTGGGAGTAGATGGCCATGAACTCCAGTGGGTATTTTATAGCTTTGAATTTTTGGTGATAGTGTGATATTTGTACTTATGGCTATGTCTAGGGCACCACTTCCTTTCTAGCATTCAATAGATCTCCAATACCTAGTTTAGTTTTCTGCAGTTGCTCTGTGGATTTCTGACAGGAAATATCTGGCCTTGTGTTGTTTGTTGCCAGGGTAGAGGTACAAATGAATCCCCGTAGGGAGTTTCCCAAATTAAAAGGTTTATCTTGTAGGAAGTTACCCATTGGTAAGGGATTGCCTAACATATCTTTTGCTAACATGCATTCATTAGTCCAATGCCTATAGTTAGCACACCTTTGAAAAATTCTAAAAAGCTGAGGTTTTCTATATAAGTCTCTAGGAATGCCTTGTCTACAATTCCTTTTTCAAGTGATCTAATCTCTGACAGTCAAAATAATGGACATTTTGATATCTGGGATTATTGATCATTGCTTGTCCAGTTATATAATCATTAGGGTCTATATCAGCAGTAGTTCTAATCCTTTCATCTCTGGGTTCTGATCAAGATTTTAAAGGTTAAAACCCTTTTTACACTCTTCATTTTCATTTTCCAAAACTAAAGTTTCAATTAATAACCATCTCACACCTGGATCTGATATTGGTCTGTTTATAGTGGACATTACTCTATGCAAGAAATCAGTAAAAGTCTCTCTGGGGTTTGCCTAATCTTTGTGAATGACATCGACTTTTAATCTGGTTCTTCCACCTTATCTCAGGCTCATAAAGTTAATAAAGTATATTGTATAAACATAGAGTCATCAAATTTCATCTACTGTCTTAAATTAGCAAATTGATCTTAACCCAACAATTAGTGTTTCACAATATTAACATGTTTAGAGCAATTATGATTCTCCATAAATGCAGCTTCTTCTTACCACTATGTCAGCCATTGCTATTGAAAACCACCCTCTAGTGCAGATTCTTCAAAATCTTTCTAGTCTTGGTGGATAGTCCTATTTTGGGTAGTCCAGGTGTTTAACGTATGTCTCATACAGGGTGAGTGAATTCTATAAGCTACTATTGATTCTCTAAAATGTTTAAGATCTTGTATTTTAATGGAATTTCAGGCTAGTTCCTCATTTTGTGAATTTTTACTGTTTTCTTGTGTTTTTTCCCTCATATCTGCAAAAGCTAGTGGGGGTGGTCCCTTTTCCTCAGTTGCACTAAGAAGAGGTACTGAAGGTTCAATGGTCTGTCTGTCTTGACCCTCAATTTCACTAAGTACCAGTGCTTAATTAAGCACTTCCAGTTTCTTGCTTCCTTTGTCTCTTGTCTCTCAAGCCTTTGTGTTATCACAGCTAATTTTTCTCATTATACAACTATTTTTGGTTGTTTTACAGTCATTTAAAAAAACTTTTTGAGATCCTTTCTTGTTGTCCAGTTAATTCTTCCACCTTTTTGAGAGGAAGCCTAACAAAATGAAATAGAAAGTTGAGAGCAGTTTTCTCTGGCCCTCACAATTGCAGTGAGTGCGGCAATGGCTTTTTCAAGTAAAGTTTCTACACTCGCAACTCCTACTCTTGGTCTTAATTGATCTGAAGTTTCCCACTGTTTTAATGCAGGAAAAGTCTGTCTATATAAATAAAATTGTCTTTTGGGGTGGTTTACTATGATGTGCTGTCTCAGAGCCTCCTGTATCATTTCTTGCTCTGGGCTTGATGCTCCTGCATCTCTTTAGGTGTACAGCTGTTAGAAAGACTGATACTTCTTCTAAAAAAGATACCAGGGCAAATTTCTCTTATGAGGCTTTCTGTCAAATGTCTCCTGTCCTCTGCTATGTTTCTGTCAGATGCCGTCTGGTTTTTGCAATGTTGGTAGGCTTTCTTGTTATCCAATCACATTGGCTTTTTCTTTCAACCACATTGGATTACAAATATTGCTTTATTTCCTCAGATGAGAGGATGAGATGATAGCCATATCCAAGCTTTGTGAGTACATGGCTTGGGCTGAACCCAGAGCTCATATGTGTGTGTGTGTGTGTGTGTGTGTGTGTGTGTGTGTGTGTGTGTATCTTATATACTCATCTGAGAAAATAAAAATATTTATACCTCTTCCAATTGTGATTTGCATGAGTTACTGAATATATACACTAATAAAATATGGTATACACATTTTACTTCTCATTTGGTCTGTTTTTAAAGTCTGAGAATATTTAGAATCCCTCCTCTAGGAAGATGTTTTATTCATGTGGAGGTGATAACTGATTGTGTTTTTTTTTTTTTCAGGCATAATGTGTGAAACTTTCTGTGAATGTTTCGATGTATTTTCCTTGAGCTGAAAATATGAATTAAATCTGTTAAGTTCTCCAATATATTTCTAAACAAATGAACAGTTTACTCATTTATTTTAATACTCAAGTAAAATTGTATAAAGAAGCCTATTCCTTATGGAGCCTGCCATTTATCCTACTCTTTGTGAAATATTCCTGGTTGTCTGATGATAATTTTACACTCATTTCCCCTCTAATGAGACAGGAATTATCTGTACAGAATATAAACTAGAACTGGTGTGTGTCCTAAGTGCTTTATACTCTGAAAGTGTTGCTCTGATTATCCAAGAAAATTTACAGTGAGAGAAGGTGTGTATCATAGTTGCAACAGGAGGTAAGTGTTAGAATGCTCAGGCTCATGTCTGAACTTCAGTTTAAAGTATACAAGTCTAGACAGATTGTTTAATTAATCTTTGTCTCATTCTTTATCTTTAAATTAGACAAATTATTATTTATATCCTTCAATAAATAATAATCTATTGTATATTTATCTTGTAAAATCCCACATGACTCACTGTCTCTCCCTTCTCCTCCTTCTTATTCCCTTTCTCTTTGTATTCTTTCTCTTCTTCCTCTAATCCCTCTTCTTTATTACTCTGCTACTTTAAAGAATATTTTCTCTCTTCCTTCACCTTCATCCTCTTTTCCCTTCACCTTCTCATTTTCTTCCTGTTTTTCCCTTGTCGCTCTTCCTCCTCCAATCCTTTTGCTTTTTATCTTCCTCCTTAGCCTTTCTTCCTTATGAGCTTGTTCTTTTTATACCTCTTCCTCTCCTTCCTCCATTTCCTGTACATGTCTGTTGGTCTCATCATCATTTTGTGTTGAAAGCAATGAACAACACAGGGTTTCTGCCAGTGCAGCTCACAGATACCTGTTAAACAGGCTAACAGTTGGGCATTTATTAACAGTTCTTGTAGGGAGTGACTTAAACTTCGAGTGCATTGCTTGCTTTTGCAGTTTTCTCTCTCATGTTCCTGCTTGGGTTTCTCAAGTTTGTTTCTTTACAGAATTCCTTTAACTAGATTTTTTCTCTTGAAGTTTTTTCCCCTTTGTAGTAGATTTTTACTGGTGATCATATTGGAACCCTTTTGGAGTGCAGAGTGCTGTCTTCACTATAGTAAGATTCTGAGCATGCGTCACAAAGACTGAACTCTTTTTTTTTCTTTCATTATTAAACCTGCATAAGGCTTTCCTTATATTTTCATTTTGAGATCCTCACAGAGTGTCAGGTAAACCCTGTAGCTAGGAGTTCCCAATGTCCCTGTGACCTAGAAGCCTCTCACTCTCAGCTGAGCTGTGGTCATCATCCATCTGTTCCTATTCTTGTCACTGTATTGCTCCCGAGGGCGCCTGTTAGAAGAGTGCGGCTTAGTTCTGGATTTTTGACTCTTCAGCCCTGAATGTAGCAGTTTGTGCTGTGACCTCAGTGCTCTGATGGTTTAGGAGAAGTAACTTTCTTTTAATTTTCCTCTTATTCCTACTTGGAAGCATATTATGAATGTGGGGCCAGAAATCTCAGCTGTGACTTTTACTTTCCTGAATAAAGCAAAGCAAAAAAAAGGAGAGTCTCCCTTCATTAACACATTTGACCTTTGTTTATGGGGCTGCTTAGGCCTGACCATTGCTGTCATTTCTTACAAAACCTTATCCTCATTCATCTTTAGCAGTTGGAAAGTTGATCAATGGTATCACCGACTTATACGTGACTACCAGAGTTACCTTGGTGCCTCTTTGTATATACATATATATGTATATACATATATACATATATATATCCTATAAAAAGTGAGTATTTTTTATTATTTTTATTATTTTTTTTAATTTTTATGATACGTGTTTTGCATGTATGTTTTACAAATAGAGTATACAGTGCTTACAAGATGCAGAAGAGGGTATCATATCCTCTAATACTGGCAGTAGAGATGGCTATCAGTGAGTCACCATGTGGTTGCTGGTAACTGAACACAGGTCCTCTGTAAGAGAACTAGTATGCTTAACAATTTAGACATGCCTCCAGTAACCAGTATGCTGTTAGACAAGGCCTTATTCAATCCATGATACAACATTATATTTTAATATCAAATTAAATTCAATGCTATTAAAAGACTTAAGCCATTTCTCTAAGTGAGAGAAATCATTTTTACTTTTTCCTCATTAGCTCACTGCTACACTTTAATTCTCCATTCAGAGTAGCTAAACCTGACACTTTTCTGGAAGTTAATTAAGAAAAATCAGACTTAGAAAAGAAATGAGAATGTTAGTCTGTAACTCACTGCATTTTCCTAATATTTCTAAGAGCCCCTCAAAATGAAATAGCTTAAAGAGGCTTTTAAAAATGTTTACAGATTATCTAATGGCACTTGCTCATTATGTGACTTCAGGAATAATTTAACTTGCATCTTACATTACATCTTGTTTTCTAAGATGGACCAGAAAGACATCCAAATGGTAAAATAATGTTTAAGAATTAAAACTGATTACCTACACAAATATTTTGTTTGTACCTAGTAATGCATAAGAATTAAGCTAACTAAAATATGTAGCACAGAGACATGAGCCTTGATAAAGATCCCAACAGCTTTATGACCTTTATGAACTGTTTTATATGGACCATATTTTTGGGGAGGATTTCCAGTCAGGGAAAATAATCAAGATTTATTGTAATTGATAAAAGGTCTTTCAAATGGAAACTAGAAATTTTAATGAATAATAAGCATGTGAAGATGTAATTATGTTCATTAAGAAAGAAACTAGACATGACAGGGATGGAAAACTTGCAGAGTGGGTAAAACATGAGTAGGAAATGCCCAAGAACCTGAGGTTAGATCCCAAGCAAACCATAAAAAGTCAGAGTGTCAGTATATGTCTATAACCCCAATGGTAGGGGATGAAAAAAAGAAAATAATAAGGACCACTGCCAACCTTTCCAGCTGAAGTGAAGAATTTTAGGTTCACTGAGATATCCTGTCTTAAAATATAAAATGGAGAACCATAGAGTACAACTAAGATTGATCTGTGGCCTTTGCACATACTCACATGCCTATATACCATCCTCAGAGGAATTATTGCTAATATTGTATAGACAAAAATAATGTAGAAAATGGAAAACAAAAATAGCTGAGGCAAAATGGTACAAAATAAAATCTACATTTCTGACTCCTATATAAGTTTGGTGAAGTCACTTGAGGGACTAGAAGCCACATGAACTGGATTTTAGGCATTTAAGAGGCTACATGGACTGGGACCTTATGTCCTCTCCAGGTGGAACCAACCTTGCAATAACCTGATAGCTCCAGCTTCTTTGGGGATATTAGACCACCTAGGAGAGTTCTTCTGCATTTCTATGACTTTCCTATTGCACACTGAATATTGCATCAAGATTGCAAGAGTGGAGGCAGGTAGAGTTGAGTTCTTTGGATTATAACCAGTACTTGAGGATAGAACTATCATGAAAAGAGTTAGTATTTGCAGAAAGGGCTCCTCTCCTTTGTGCTCACACCCTCTTTCATTGAAGAGTATACAGAAGATAGTAGCTGTGTTGTGAGAGCAGATATTCCAGCAGGGTTAGCTTGGACTTCCTGCCCTCTGCAGCTGTCAGAATATGCTTGCCATGTAAGTGCCTCAGTCTGTGGTATTCTCATTAGGGTTGTTTGAGCTGTTAAAGACTCTGTTACCCAGAAATAAAGACTAGTAGCATCAAGTGTGAAATGTGTGCAGTCAAGCAGAGACTTATTTCTGCAGGATGTCAGAAATGTAATGTTAAGATGAAGATAATAATAGTCTGAGTATGCTAAAAAAATAGCTGATTCTACTTATACAGTGTTTAGATATTAAGGATCTGCATAGTTCCCCATGGTAGGATCTTAAAAGAGTTATACCTTCTGCATAAAGGTAATGAGATGGTGCGCAGTATAATGTCATAGTCATTAAGGTATTTTGGTCAACTAAACAGAGAGGTTTCTCCTCACCTGAGGTTTGAAAACTGACTGGCTAGTGCATTCTACAGTCAAAATGGCTAAAAAATGTTATTAAGTAGCAAGGAGACAACAAATCTTTAATGCTACAGGAAATGCTCTGACATAACAACAAGTGACTGACAGAGAGTATAAAACCATCTTCAGCAATTAAAACACATTTCTTATCTTGATATTCATGCACATTAAGATGTAAGTTTTAATTAAGAGTGTGTCAATTTTCATTATACTATTTTAAGCACTCATTGGGAATATACCAGTTAAGTAGGAAAGTAAAATAAGCTAACCAGCAGCACTCAGGCATTCAACTCCCTCCTCCCTTCCAAATCCTATCTGCCAGTGTCTTTTCTAGAGTTGCAACAGTTGCTGCATCCTTCCTTACTTGCTGCCCACATTGCTTATGGGTTCTATATAGCATCCTACCCTAACCTCCCTCCCAATACATGGTTTCTTTACCAGCCATCAACTCCAGTAAGCACCCACTCCAAACTCACAGGCCATCTTTGCCAGGAAACCCCTGAGGCTGCCTCCAGATATTCCCTTTCTGTTCCCCTAGACCTAAACTCCAGTCTTATCCCCAGTTCTGTAGCAGAACACTCCAAGCAGCCTTCCCTGTAACTCCCCCACCCCCTGTGCTTGCTCTCTCATCTCCCAGGGTTCAAAATGGTCTTCCACTTCTAAACTTCTAACCTTCCTCCACTGACTTTTTTTTTTTTATCCCAGGCACCAACCACAGCAGGTACTGCCTGCTAATTAAAGGGCCACTCCTTTTAGGGCAACAAATAGGCTGAAAGCAGAGCCACACATTTCCTACTGTCCCTGATATCCAACTCCAGACTCAGTTGCATGCCCACCTGTAGCAGACAACCAGCTGCAAGTCTCTCTTTCTCTCTGACCTAGTTGTCAAAAGGTCACAGAGAAATTCTCCCACAACTTTCCTTCCACCAAATTATCCCATAATCCAAGCATTGAACACCAGCAAGCATTCACTGAGAATTCACCAACTGAGCAGAACAGGGAAACACATAAGCTAACTAAAGGCACTCAAGACTCTCATCTACCCTGAAAATTCAATGCTCCAATCTCTTCCCCCTAGTGGTGTAACAGAACACCAGCTGTCACCTTCCTTTCCTCATGTCTGTATCTCTTATGGATTCACAATTCTAACCAATCTTCCAATTCTAACCTCCATCCCATGACTCATTGGTTTGTCACAGCCCCCAAATATAGCAGGCACCCCAACTAACTCATAGGCTGCCATAACTACTTGCCATAACTAGATAGACTGCTTATAGAAGTTCTCTCTATTTACCAAATCCAGTCACCCAGTCTCATCCCAAGCGCTGCAGCAGAACACTTCAGACATCTTTCCCTGCTCCCCTGGTCCTGTCTCCTGTGGATCCCACAAATCTTCTCCTCTAACCTTGACATCACAACTCCCAGACCCCCAACCCTAGCAGACAATACTGATAAACCAAGGGTTGTTTCTCTCAAAGTAACAAATTGGCTGAAGGCAGGCCCATGCCTCTCCTAGAATTCCTGGGCTCCAATTCCCTCAGTCTCTTCTCGAGCTCTGCAGAGCTGCTGTTGGCTCCATGTCCTCTCTGATACAATCCCCAGTGGATCACAAATACCACCCTATACATTTCTTCCTAACACATCTCAGTATCACTGGATCCAACAACAGTAGGAATTCCCTGGAAAAAAAAAATTAAAATAAAGCTAAAGAGGAGCCCAGGAAGACCAGCAACACAGGGACATTAAACTCTCTGAAAATCCAGAAAGGAAACAAAAACCACGGAACAAAACATCCACCCAACAAGACAGAAACAAACACCTAGACCTACAAACATCCCAATCCAAGATGCCTAAATGTCACTGTAAAAACACAACCAACAAGAGACAGGGTAACATCTCTCTACCAGGGTCCAGCTATTCTACCATAGTAGTAGTCCCTAAATATTCCAAAATAGCTGAAGTACAAGAACAAGACCTTACTTACAACCAACTATTTGAAGATGATAGAAGTCCTTAAAAAGGAAATAAATCCCTTAAAGAAATCCAGGAAAACACACATGCACACACACACACACACACACACACACACACACACACACACACAGAGGAAGAAATCAATTCCTTAAAGAAATGCAACACAACACAAAAAAAGCAGTTGTAGGAAATTGTTAAAACAGTTCAAGATCTGAATGTGAAAATAAGGTCAATAAAGAAAAATGTCAATAAAGGCAATAAACACAAACAGAAAAATTCTGAAAATGAAAAAGTATAAATTTAAACAGGAACTACAGAGGAAACCATCAGCAACAGAAAAGAAGGAATGGCAGAGGGAATCACATGTGTAGAAGACATGATTGAAGAAATTGATACACCAGTCAAAGAAAATGTTAAATCTAAAAAATTCCTAGCATCAAACATCCAGGATATCTGGGACATTATGAAAAGGCCAAAATTAATAATAGGGATAGAGAAAAGAGGAGAATCACAGCTCAAAGGCTAAGAAAATGTTTTCAACAAAATAATAGAAAAGATTTTTTCTAACTTAAATCAGGAGATGCCTATAAAGGCAAAATGAAGCATACAGATCACAAAACAAATTGTACCAGAGGGAAAAATTAAAAACCTTGCCACATAATAATCAAAACACTAAAAATACAGAATGAAGAAAGAATTTTAAAAGATGCAAGTAATGGAGGAGTGTTCCCCTTTCCTCACAACCTCGCCAGCATGTGCTGTCATTAGAATTTTTGTTCTTAGCCATTCTGACAGGTGTGAGATGAAATCTCAGAGTCATCTTGAGTTGCATTTCTCTGATGATTAAGGATGTTGAGCCTAACCTCTACCCCAAGAATTATACCTGACTTCTCAACATAGAATCTAAAAGCCAGAAGGGAATGGACAGATGAAGTGCAGACTCACAGAGACCACAAATGCCAAACCAGTCTACTATACACAGCAAGGAGAAAATAAGATATTCCATAATAGAGTCAAATTTAAGCAATATCTATCAAATTTAAAGCTACAGAAAGCGCTAGAAGGAAACTTCAATACAAGGAGGTTAACACAGGAAATATATAATTTCACATAAGCAAAACTAGAATAAAGGAAGCACACACACATGCACATACCCCACAGCCATCAGCACAACAAGCACTACCACCAAAAACAACAAAAATAACAGCAACAAAATAACAGGAATCAGTAATCATTAGTAACTGAAATCTCTTAACTCCCCAGTAAAAAGACACAAATTAGCAGAATTGATGGAAACCAGGAGTTATCTTTCTGCCACATCTAAAAAAAAAAAAAAAATCACATCCAAACAGCAAGGATAGATATTTTCTCAGGGTAAAAATTTGAACGAAGATATAAAGCAAGTGAACCTAAGCATCAATCTGGTGTAGTCATTTTAATACCCAACAAGATACACATCAAACCAAAACTGAGCAAAAGCAATAGGGAAGGACACTAAATACTAATAAGAAGAACAGTACCCCAAGATGATATTTCATTACTTAACATCTATGCGCTAAACACAAGGAAAGACAAACTTGTAAAAGAAACACTTCTACAACTTAAATCATACATTAACCCTTACACACTGAATGTGGGGGGCTTCAATACTCCACTCTCATCAGTGGACAGGTCATCCAGGTAAAATCTAGACAGATAAATGCTGGAGATAACAGACATTATAAACCAAATGAACCTATCAAATAATTACAGATTATTTCACCCAAATACAAAAGAATGTACCTTCTCTGTACTTCATGGAACTTTCTCCAAAGCTGACCACATACTTGGTCACAAACCAAGCTCCAATGGATACAAGAAAATTGAAATAAGTTCCTATGTTCTATCACACTCCTCAGATTATAGTTTGGTAGGAAAAGCAACAGAGACAAAAGAAAGCTTACAATGTTAGCAGTTCTCTACTGAATGAAAATTGAGTCAAGATATAAAGAAAGAAAGATATAAAGATATTAAAGTCTTCTTATAATTCAATGAGAATGAATAATCAGCATACCCAAACTTATGAGATATAATTAAAGTAGTGTTTTGAGAAAAGTTCATAACAATAAGTGCCTCCATTAAAAAATGGAGAGCTCTTATAATACCAAGTTAAGAAAACATTTGAAAGCTCTAGAACAAAAAGAAATAATTATACCCAAGAGAAGCAAGTGGCAAGATGTAATCAAATTGGGAGCTCAAATTAATAAAACAGAAGGAAAGATATAAATGTAAATACTCATATGAAACAAATTATTAATCTTTGAGAAAATGAACAATACAGACAAATCTTTATCCAAGCCAACTAACAGGCAGACAGAAATATCCAAACTAAAAAAAAATAAAAAATAAAAAAAAACGAAAAAAGAAAAAGAGGGATCTAACAATAAACACCAATGAAATAATAATAAAAAACAAAACAAAAAGATACACTTTAAAATCTTTATTCCAAAATTTAAAATCTAAATGAATTGGATAATTTTCTTAATAGATACATTACCAAAGTTAAATAAAAATCAGACAAGCAAATTAAATAGTCCTATAACTCCTAGCAAAACAGTAGCAGTCATTAAACCTTCCCCCCCCCCCCCGACAAAAAAAAAAAAAAAAATCCAGGGCCATCCAGATGGTTTCAGCACATAATTCTATAAAATTTTTAAATAGAAGAGTTAACACCAATACTCTTCAGATTATTTCACAAAATAGAAACAGAAATAGCATTGCCTAATTCATTCTATGAAACCAAAGTTACCCTGTTATCCAAACCAAATAAACCAATAAAGATCCAGCAAAGGAAGAGAGTCACAGACCAACTTCTCTTGTAATCATAGATGTAGAAATAGTCAGTTAAATACAAGCAAACAAAATCCAAGAACACATCAAAGAGATCATTCACCATGATAAAGTAGGCTTCATTCCAGCAATATAGCTATAGTTCAATAAACAGAAATCCACCAATATCATCCACCATCTATGGAAACTGAAGGAGATGATATGATAATACAGATAAGTGACCTTAAACATTCCACTTTTGAGCACCTACAACTAATAAACCCTTTCAACAAAGTAGCTGCATACACAATTAACATAAAAATCAATAGCCCTCATACATACAAATGAAAAATGGACTGAGAAAAAAATAAGGAAAACAAAACCTTTTACAGTAGACTCAAATAATACAAAATATCTTAGGGTAACAATAACCAAACAAGGTAAGATTTATTAATGGAAACGTCAAGTCTTAGAAGAAATTGAAGAAGACATCAGAAGATGGAAAGATCTCCATGATTGTGGATGAGTAGGACTAGGGTAATAAAAATTGTTATTCTACCAAAAGGAATTTATTGATTCAATGCAGTCCCCATCAATATTCTAACCCAAGTCTTTACAGACTTTGAGAGAAAAATTATTATCTTCATAAGAAAAACAAAATAATCCAGGACAGCTAAAACAATGCTAAATAAAGAACTTTTGGAGTTTTCACCATTCCTGATTTCAAGATGAACTGCAGAGCTATAGTAATAAAAACCACCTGGTATTGGTATAAAAAACAGACAAATTGATCAACAGAAATGAATTGAAGATCCAGGCATGAAGCCACACCTAGGGATACCTGATTTTTTATAAAGTAGTCAGAAACACAAACTGGAAGAAGACAGCGTCTTTAACAAATTGTGCTGACAAAACTAGATTTATGCACTTAGAGGGATGCAAATAGATGCATACTTATCTCTCTAAACACAACTTAAGTCCAAGTGAATCAAAGACCTTAACATAAACCCAGATACAGTAAACCTGATGGATGAGAAAGTGGAAGATAGCCTTGAATGCATTGGCATAAAAATGAAGTTTAAACAGAACAATTATAGTGTTGGTAATAATGTCAATAATTCATAAATGGGAGTTCATGAAACTGAAAAGCTTCTGTAAGGCAAAGAACACTGTCAATGTACAGCCTAAAGAATGGGAAAGATTTTTTTTTAACAACTCCAAATCTGGAAACTTAATACAAAAGAAAAAGAGAAAAAAAAAAAGAAAAGAAAAACAAATGATCCAGTTTAAAAATGAGATACAGATCTAAACAAAAATTCTCAGAGGGACAGAAGAATTTCAAATGGCTAAAAAGTACTGAAAAATTTGTTCAATATCCTAAGCTATCAGAGAAATGCAAATCAAATCTACTTTGAGATTCCATCTTAAACCTGTCAGAATGGTTAAGATCAATAACACATTAAAGTTCGTGTTGGCTAGGACATGCTGCAAGGGGAAAGTTGGTCCATTTCTGGTGGAAGTGGAAACCTGCTAGCCACTATGAAAATTAATAGACTGTTTCATCAGAAAGTTGGGAATCAATGTACCTCAAGGCCCAACTATACCACTCTTAGGTGGTATACCAAAAGGAAGCCCCTGCATGCTCAAGAAAGAGCATTTTTAAATGAATATTGTGTTTTATGAGGATCTTCAAATATTAAAAAGCTATGAAATGAAAAATAAAAGATAACCTGAACCTCTAGTTTGAATAATCTACTTCCACATTTTAATAATTCATGTTATATTGGAAACACTTTATTACAATTTTTCATTTCTACTCTTCCAATTATTTATTGCTAAAGTCTCCACACCCACATAAATAGATCCTCCTTATTCTTTTTTCACTAATTCATGGTATTTTGTTGTTTTGATATCCATGTCATTTAATCAGCTTCACATTTAAACAGAACTATGCCCAGTGAGTGTGTAGCTAATCCACAAGCTTCCTACAGTTAAAGCCACCAGTGCATCTGTACCAGAGCCGCAAGGAGATCAGCCGCCCCACTTCCCCCCTTCGCCGGCCAACGGGTCCTCAGATTTGTTCCAACAATCTGTTAAAACATGGTGGATTACTATGAAGTTTTGGGCATGCAGAGACATGTCTCACCTGAGGACATTAAAAAAAGCCTATCGGAAACAGGCACTTAAATGGCACCCGGACAAAAATCTTGAAAATAAAGAAGAAGCAGAGCGGAAATTCAAACAAGTAGCTGAGGCATATGAGGTGTTATCGGATGCAAAAAAATGGGACATCTATGACAAATACGGCAAAGAAGGATTAAATGGTGGTGGAGGAGGAGGTGGAAGTCATTTTGACAGTCCGTTTGAGTTTGGTTTCACATTCCGGAACCCAGATGATGTCTTCAGGGAATTTTATGTGGAAGGAATCCATTTTCATTTGACTTCTTTGAAGACCCATTTGATGACGTTTGTGGTAACCGAAGGGGTCCCCGGGGAACTAGGAACCGAGGTGTCAGCTCGTTTTTCTCTGCCTTCAGTGGATTTCCTTCTTTTGGAGGAGGATTCCTGCTTTTGA
>CAJQZJ010033026.1:3157535-3198223 GCA_907164525.1 Lophiomys imhausi | reverse complement strand
AATTTGCAGCCAAATGGATGGAACTAGAAAAGCTCATCCTGAGTGAACTAACCCAGACTCAGAAGGACACATATGGCATCTATTCACTTATAGTAGGATTTTTGCTATATAGTAGAAGGTATCAATACTACAACTAACACACCAAAGGGAACTTGGACATAGACTTCTTATTTTTAATTTTTATTTATTTTTTATATATTAGTTATATTTTTTCCTACGTCTTAGTCTTTTCTATCTATTGTATGCTTATTGATTTGTTTGTTTAGTAGTTCTCTCTCCTGGGCAACGAGACACTTTTCACTGATGGTACTGCTTCGTAGATCCCCAATGAATGAAGAGGCTCTTGGCCCTCATACGACCTCTCAACTGAGATGAGGGACTGTTATATAAGGACACCCCACCCCAGAGAAATGGGATGGAAGGGTTAGGAGGTAAAGAAAAAAAATGAAATGTGATGTTTCGGCCTTTTACTACTAACTGTCATAAACTGTTTAGGATAATTGAGAAATGTAAACTAATGGTTATGCAAGCCAGTCATTCTGTTAGGTACTATGACAGCCTATTATAGTTACTTGCTAAGCTAATCAGAAATAAAGCTGCTAAGAGACAAACAACATCTGCTTACCCTAATATAAGAGATAGATAGGGCCTCTTCAAAAACCTCAAGAGATCTGCAGAATATGGGATTCAAAGATGTTTTTGTAACTTTAGATTTTTTTATATCAAGACATATCAACTCCTGACAGCACCCCCTATTCTCCAAGTAGAAGATGAGCATCGAAGAATCTCCAGTGGGAGATGATTGAATTAGTCACAAGCCTATCTCTTGGTAGGAAAAGCCCCTTGCTCCAACTGTAGACAGAATGCTGTCCAAAAAGGACTTTTTTTTTTTTAAGATTTCAGACGAACTCGACTTTGTGTATAAAATTGTTGTAATCTCTGTATGTCTCTGTATGCACTTTGCTTTAAGCTAAACACAACGTGATCTGAGGTGAGCCCTGTGACTCTTGAATAGTGCTAGGATTGTGTTTAACACCAGCATGGATCTGCTTCCATTGTGCTGAAATGTGAGTGAGTAGTGTCAGCCTGCTGTGACATTAACATTGCCAGATGAATCTTCTACCGAAATATTTCAATTTTATTTTCAGTATTTAGTGCTGAAAGCTATTACTGCATCAATGGTAATACATTTCTGGTTTAGTGTAAATTAAGGATGTTTTCTAGTTGTGCATGGATGCTGGCAACTTTGTCAGTTCTGACAATTGTTTAAATATGTAATGTTAAGCTTAGGTTTTTAAAAAGCTGCTAATTTGGGTCTTTGTCATTTGTTAAAAAAACAGAAAATAAATGCGAATGTGTTTGGTGCATTCTTTCACGAAAAAAAAAAAAAAGCCATATAATGAAATTTTGAAAGCAGATGTTAAGACATCAGGCATGGTGGTGCATTGCCATAGTTCCAGCTATCTGAAGGTGGAGACAAGAGGATTAGAAGTTCAATCCCAGTCTTGGCCACTTGCTTCAGCTGCATGAAGGTTTTTCTCCAAAATAAAACAATGAATAATTGGACCTGAATGATCAGGTTTATGTCTGTTGTCAAACTAAGGGCAGCTATATGCACCTAAAATATTTCATATTTTAACCCAGTTTTGCCTAGTACCTTGTCATTGACAATTTTAATTTTACTCTTGAATTTATTTGTAATCCATCACCACTATGTTGTGTAATATAAATGAATACACTTTTTGCATTGCTAATTCATCATGAATTAAAACAGTTCTTAAAATTACACATTAGATGAGGATCAATTAGTACAATTCTGATTTTTGTGGGACTGTAGATGGAACAATGACACCAGGCCATTGCCATTTACCTGAAAATTATATGAATATTCTAGATGGTAGATAATGTGAAAAAACTGTACAAAATAAAATCATATACATTTGTAGTGCCTGTAAAATTTTCTGGAAAACTATTAAATCACATGATGGCAATACCTCAACAATGCCAAAGGAGTATTATATCTTAGAAATGTTACACTGATTTTATATAAAATGAGATTACATATGAAGATACTTTAAGCATGTTCCAATAATCTCATATGGTTGAGAATATAAATTTGAGGAGGAAGAAACTTGTCAAAGATTACTTCATCAATCAAGACAGCTTCCTGCTTTTATGATTATGCATTTGAAGGTTGGTTTGAGCCATCACAACAACATCAGATTTTCTTCTTTTTCTTCTTTTCTCTCAACTCCCACTGCTTGTGGAGATCTAGTAGTGGCTTTGCTACTTACTGTCTAAGATAGAAAAAATCCTGGGTTTTATTTTGCGTGAATTGAAGAGCCCTGTCTTGGTGATCCATTTACTAGTTAAGATGAATTGTCTGTTCTAATGATACTTGATACCAGACATGGAAAAATCTATATATCTATGGGTGCAATGCCTGTAGAATCTTAACAGAATTGTGTTTGTATTTTTATGGGAATTGCATTGAAAAGTGGGAGAGGGTGAGAGGATGGGAACAGGTGAAAAGGAGGGAATGGGCTATGGTACTTCTAGCATAGGAAGGTTCTTGATTTCTTTTTACAATTTCTCTGTCCAATACATACAGGATATATATATATATGTGTGTGTGTGTGTGTGTGTGTGTGTGTGTGTGTGTGTATGTTGATGGGTTCTAACTTGTATAAATTTTCTTATTGCTTTGTTTCATAAATGAATCATTTACCTTGAATATATATATATATACACATATATGTAGATATATAATTTTCTATATTTATTTCACTTTCTTTTTCCTTTTCACAATATTTTCTACAATGACAATATTTTAATTCTCATATTGTCTATTTAAATTTGTCTGGGATCCACTGTACTTCAACATTGTGGAACTCATATGTGTATAACCTGCTGATTTTTACTGAATGTAGAACCATCCTTTTCTTCTATATCTGTCCCATGCATACCTAGCATTTATCAAGGCTTCTGGTATACATGGGGAAGTTATGGGTGTTATCACTGAGGCCCCTTGTCTACTAAGAGCTTCTAGAGTTCCTGGGAGAAATCCAGGATTGAGAGCTGTAGCTGCTAATGGAAAATTGAGACCATTTGACTGTAATGTAATGTAGGACATCACAAGCTCCTGCAACAAAATAAGAGCAGGTATAACAGGATTCTCATCAAAGAAAAAAATATCCTGAAAAAACAGAAACATTAAAAAAAGAAGAAGAAGAACACACACACACACACACACACACACACACACACACACACACAAACAAAAAACAGCCAAGGTAGAAAACTCTGGAAGAGTCTGGCACAGCAAGAAAATTTTACAGATCTATAGACAAGTGAGTGAGTAGGAGAGAAAAGAATGTTCCTCTTATAGGAGATGTCAAAACAGCCAATGAAAACAACCCTAGTGTGCAAAATTACCATTGTACTCCATTGTACACAGTAAAATATTAGTTGATCAGGGTAAGAATACTAGATGTTTAACAAAATTGTCTTGTGATAATTTAATGCCATAGAAGATAGGTTAATTTTAAAGTTTCTTCCCATATACAGTTGAGATGACATTTTTTTTGAAAACAAACCTACGGAATCATAACTTGTCCATAGGAATAAAATTTACTCAAGATAGAACACATTGATCACTATTTATTGTAAAAGTCACCTAATCACAAAGCATCAGGGAACTGTAGACATGACCCTGCACAAAATATAAAAAGAAATAAGTTAAACCCGAGAGACCAATTTGAAGTGAATTTGACTCTCAAAGTGAATTGTTTGGCAGACACCTGACTCATTTAGACTGTATCTTACATTACTAAACATAAAAAAAAAATTATCTTCTTTTCACTGGTTTTGACTAACTTTGGTTTTCCACAACTTAGGCAATAGAATTTTTATTCACAGTCAACTTTGAGGTGATACATCAATTATTCCTGTTGCATAATAATATCTTTTCATTGTGTTGCTTCCATCTATGTATCTGCTCTATTCTACTCTCAACAAAAGTTCCCCTAAGCTCCTTGGATACTCTTAGCTTACTCACATCTATTCTGTATCTGGGTTGTTTTCTTTTTAACTTTAGAAGAACATTTGTAAGCTATTTTGTTCCAATCCCACATCCTTACAACTTATGGACTAAAGGAAAGGTTGAATAAAGCATTTGTAGTTTCTGTTTTTCACTCAGAAAAAAAAATGCTCATAGAATGAAGGGCATGGCTAGAGGATAAATGTTGTTCCTTGATATTTCTTAGGATAGAATAGGAGGATGGTGTGTGTGACACACCAACAGAAATTCAGGTCATATTTCTAATGCAAAATCGTCTTTGTAGTAGACCTGTCTTATTATAGAGGACACATTCAGTGTGCATTTTTACTTTAAGGACATGATCTAGATTTCTGAAAACATTAATCATGCATGAAAATAGAACAAGTCAAACTTCTGATATTCATACTATTCCTCTATTGTCTGTGAATAGTGTACTTAGAGGGTATATCTCATAATATTTTTCAATTTTATGGGAATATTTGGTATCATCCTACGTTTGAGCCACAACTTTTTATATTAGGGGAAAGGTGATATAGGGTGTATAATTCACTTTCATACATAGTTCCTTTCAATAACTCAACTAAATGATGACAAAATTATTAAAAATAATAGGCTCAGGGCTAAAAGATGGCTCAGTCTGTAAAGTACTTGGTGTCTAAGCCAGGCATGGTGATATGTACCTGAACCACATTTCAGGGGAGGTCAATGTAGACAGGTGGGCTCATGTGCTCACCAACCAGTCAGTATATTGAAATCTGTGAACTCTATGCTCAGTGAGAAGATTATTTCAAAAAACAATGTGGAGAACTGCAGTGAAAAGCAATTGATATCATCTGACCTCCATAGGCAAATATGTATGTACATACACACACACACACACACACACACACACACACACACACACACTCACACACTTTACACATAGTTCTTTTACCCTTTACCAGTGTGTTCACTACAATTTATGTACCTTTACGACTATGTCATAAATCCTTCTTTACTCAAAACCCTTTGTAAACACACTTAAGTTAACAAGGTTAATATCATGGGTGACACATGTGATTATCATGGGTCCTGTGACAACTGTCAAGTGATAGCGCTCCTATTGTTCTCTTCCCAAACACATATCCCTGGTGTTACTTTTTAACCAGTCAGACAATTCTAGTTTAAGGAGTGTCAAGCAGAATTCTTGTCTTCTTCAAAAGATTAAAAGTAATTTAGAACAAAGTATAAGAAGCTATGAATTCAGGAGTCTATGTCCATGCCCTGACTGAATGTATGGTGGTACTATAAAATGGTTAGGGATAATAAAGGACATTGTGATATTCGGATATGTATTACTCCAACAAAACGTCTCATGAGGAATAACTTCAAGGAGGGGAGCTGATCTTGGCTTGCTGTTTCAGAGGGTCCTTAGATAGTTGCATGATTTTGCTGTTGCTTAGTCACTGGGAGACACAAACCGTGAGTGGGGGTAGGTGACAGTCAAGCTCCTCATGTTATGGTGGCCAAAGAAATAGAGATGGAAAAGGGCCAGGGACTTAAACACCCCATTCCGTATTTTAAATAATAACTCTAATCTTAATAATAGGATCATCATGATCTCATCAAGGGATTATTTAACCCCTTGATGATTTAATGGTCTAATAGTCTAATCACTGCTTTTTACTTACCATCTCTGAGTTCCAAGGCTCCCACACTTGGGGTTTTGGAGGAGAGGCTTCTTATTCGCCCACAACAGGGACTGACAGTAATGCATAGAGATTTAACTCTGATTTACAGGGAACCAAAGGACAAAACTAAGATGAGTTGTGGCAGCTATAAGAGCTTTGAATTTGTGTTCTGCATAAAAATAGCTCAATAATTAAACCTAAATTGACCTAAAACAAATAAACATTGAGAATGTTTTGTAGTGGAAGATCAATAGTTTCCTGTCAAATGTCTCCCTAAGCCCATCATGGGTAAAATGTATTAAATAATTACTAAGGATATTTCTTCTATTTTTAAATATGTATTTAATTTTAGAAGTTTTGGAAATTTATTTCTAAATGTCATCAAGTTTTAAAAAGCAACACATCTGTACTAAATGTATACGTGCAAGAAAAAGTAAAAACCAAGCACAAAGATATGAAAATTGACATAGCAAAATTTTAGTGCAGCACTCTGGATGCAAGCAGAATTGCACGAGATAAGGACTGTAGCTACTTCAACATTTTGTGGTTTATGTTGAGGTCAAGTAGGGTTCAGAATAGCCACTTCACATTCACATCAGTGCTGAGTGGAAGCAAAAGAAATCTATTTTAGGCTAGCTTTTTCAGATAAATTAAATGGCTAATTGTCCATGTAAATCAATTATTTTAAGGAGAATTGTTGTCAGTTAATGGCAATTGAGGTTAAGTCAAACACTGAGAGCCCTTATAAAGACCAAGCATCAGATAGAGTAATTGTTTCCAGCCTTTGTTCTAGGTCATCTTTAATTTGATTTGTTTCTATATGTTATTTAATTTTCATAGATTAATTCTGTCAGGCCAATATTTCAACTCTACTTCCAACTTCAGAATGTTCCCAAGGAGAATTAAGGATGTTTCTAAGTTAAAAACCAAAACAAAAATGACAGTGAGAGCCAGTGTTTCCATTTTTCCTGAAAAAATAGGGGGCATTTTAACAAGGTCATTTTTGTGTACTGACGCATGCACTTATCAGTCCACCTGCTGTGGATGCTCAGGCAGGAGGATCTTACGGTTTTCATCCTGGCTAGCACAAGACCCTCCTTTAAAACAACAAAGTAAAGCAAGGAAAACTAAACCATAGAGCATTTAATTTATTTTCAAGAAGTTTAAAGTACATTCTAGCTCACTAGGAGAATGGAATTCCAAGCAGGACACTCTTGTTTGCATTCCTGTTTGTGTTGTTTCATAGCTCCATTGTGGTTCACTTTATTCCATACTACAGAAATCTGTGTTTTTCTGAGGTATGATAACCTCCCCTAACTTTTTCAGCAATTCACTGGATTCTCACTCTTCCTGGTCCTGAATGCTGTGCCATTCCTCTCCCTATATCTTTCCTTCTAGATCTTGCATTCTCACTCTATGGCCACATTCTCTGAATACCAGCTCTAGCTCTGCCTCATTGCTGACCTGTATTCCTCACTGAGCCCATAATATTTATCTGGAAATTCTGGTTAGGACAAGGTAAAACACCCATACTATTCATGTTATTCATATGCACAAGGCCATGAGCCTTTAAAAAAAAAAAAAACAATTCCACAGAAAAGGTAATTGCAGAATAGACTACACTTATCATTATTCTTTGGTTAGATGACATATTCATAATGCCTTTTGAATACTTAAAATACTTTAAACATTTTCCCATTTGTCTCAGTATCCTATTACATTCTCTTTCTATTTCACCTTTTAAATTTTTCTTTTCTTTCTTTCTTTCTTTTTTTTTTTTTTGTACAACTGTTTATACAAATCCAACAAAGGTAAAACCAAATCAGGGAAAGACACTTTTTGGACTCATTGGTAATCAGCCTCAAATTTTTTGAGGTTTGTAGCTGGGCTTCTGTTGGACATGTGGGAATGTGACATTATCTGAGCTTGAATAATTTAGAGGATGACTGTACAGAGTAAAACTAGAATCAACTGGACAAGACAAGAGATACATGTCATTTGCTAAATACAGGTATATCCAATTTATTGCAAAAAACAATTCTCTGTCCAATCACATATATCACTTAGAAATCTCCCAAGTCTTGGTGAATTGTGCTGATTTCTGATCAAGTTAAATCTTCAACATGGCTTGGTTGCTATCCATCCCTGCTTCTTATGCCTAGTACGCAATGTATCAAACATACACCACAGATAGTTTCTGACACATTTTATTTTTCTATTTCCACTGTTAAAAGACACATGAAAACATCATTCTCAGTGGGTATAACAGATCTCTCTAATTCTATTATGTTCCTTTTTCAGAGTTAAAAAATATATCCTTAGAACCAGGCCTGTGGGAAGCTGAGGCAGGAGGATTGCAAGTTCAAAGATTTTCTGGAATATAGAGAGAGTTCAAAGCCAGGCTGGGCAGCCTAGTGAGACCCTACCTCAAAAGGGGTGGTGATGCAGCTTCATGGAACAATACCACCCTGGCACTATTCCCTTCAATCTTGAGTACTGAAAAGAACCCCCGACTTAGAATTAAGGAATAACTTTCATTTGAATCTGTAAGGTCATGGTTCTGTTTTCATCTTGACCTATTTTAAAGGTCTCTCACTTGTCACATGGCTCCAGACAAGCAGACATTTTACTTGCTCCTGAATTATGTAAGTCATTTGTCTTTGGGGACTTTAGGATGTTGGAGGGCTAATTTTCTTTATTTTTACATGCTTATCTTGTTCGTGTCATGATTATGTCAACACATGTGTCATTAAGGACACCTCTGATGACCAAACTAACAGCTACCAATTATAACTTCAATTTAATTTACTTCATTTATTTAAAATTCTGTGGGAAGGTGAATGAAATATTTGACTTTGTTATTGAATATGTGCTATTTGGAAGAATACACATGCTTGATAATAGTGAAAGTCAGAAGAAAAATATTTGGAAAAGGGAGGCTTGGAGTAATTGATGCAACTATTATGAATGAAATTTGACCATCAGATTGTTTGGTTGTACTGGACAATCATCTCCATAACTGAAGGAGAGTCAATAGCCTTGTGATTTTGAATCTTTACCTTGGCAGACTTTCTGGAATGTTGTTTATCCTGTAACATTGTGGGCTTCTGCAGTATATTAAGGGAGGTTCTCATTTTTCATATTATAATGTTCTTAGTCTATTTGTTTCCATTTTCTCAGGATTCTAGTATACAAAAGAGGATTAATGATGATTGTTTCTATCTCTAATGACTATTGAGTTGATTAAATATCAAAGTGAATATAACTCAGATAATGTGTTCAGTATTGATTCTCAAAATATGTACATACCTTAATGTTCAATTTTATTAGTGTTGGACTACATAAAATTTGAAGATTTCATTTCTAATCCATTCTCATAGATGGCACAATGTTATATGCAATGCTTATGTCTCCCACATATAGTGGATAGCATAAACCATATTAAGGCCATTTCAATGGTAATTTGTCATGTCTTTCTTGCTATAGTGTTTCTTCCGGTTCCTCACTATTACTTCATATGAAATAATACATGTGTATCTCATGGTGGTCTTCATATGACATATCTGTGGCTCTTTCACTGAATCTTATACAGAATCCTCATATTGAGTTTATATTCACATACCATAAGTTTAATTGAGGCTGACTTGAAGATGGCTGAAATCATATTCCTAGAATGCAAACTTTTAATCCTAAAGACTACTTTCCCTGGGGCAAGAAAAAAAAAGACTGAAACAGAAGACAAGCTTGTATCGATATTTCAATTCACAGATTTCCATTCCCACAATATTTTTATAGATGTAGTAACAGGGAATGAATGAGTATATATCTCTGTGGAATAAATACTTTAATATTTTGTGCAATGTAAATGTTAGGTATTGTTACTAATGAGATTGTGCTTGTAGAGAAAGGTCACAAGGTTTATTATGTTCAGAGGTATGTGTTAGCTTTATAGTTGTACTTCATTTTCCAAATATAGATCATATTTGAGAGACTGGGTAATAAGATAAAATCTGCAGCTCATATTGGTTTGGGGCCAAGATTTTCATACAATGTCATAATTTAAGCAGTTCACAGTATCCTTTCAATATTAAAAACCAAAATGTTCTCAAAGATTCATATGTTTTCCTTTGCATTAAAAAAGAAATAATTCATGAAATTATATTGAAAATTATTTCATGATCTGGGCTCAGCAACAAATTCTAAAAACTATGTATGTGAGAATGCATATGTGTGTGTGTGTGTGAGAGAGAGAGAGAGAGAGCATGTGTGTGCATGTATATGTGTGAGTGTATTTGTAGAAAACAGACATTTCTATTCATTCAGATATCAGATTTAATTATTATGAAACAATTAAAAGACACATAAAAGATTATTTTAAATTATAAAATACTACAGTCATGATCTTCAAAGGTCATGGTAGCTACTAGCACAATATTTGTTTGTTACTCAAGCATGTTACCTTTTTTGTTGTTGTTTTTTGTTTTTGTTGTTGTTTTGGTTTGTTTTTTTGAGGCAGGATTTCTCTGTTTAACAGCGCCCCGGATGTCCAAGACTCACTCTGTAGACCAGGCTGTTCTTGAACTCACAGAGATCCACTTGCCTCTGCCTTCCACGTGCTGGGTTTAAAGGAGTATGCCACCACCCGTAGCACATGTTATCTTTTTTAAATGTTCATTTATTACTTCAAGTTACACCTCCATGACAGTCCTCTCCCTCCTTCCCTCCAGGTCCCACCCTCCCACCTTTTGCACCTTCTCCCACTGTCCTACTCCTCCACTGTGGGGTGCCCCTATATCAGCCGCCCACAATTCAACAGTCACATGTCGACTAAGAGATTCCTCTTGTACTAGGGGCCTACACAGCAGCTCCACTAAGGCAAAGTATCCCACTAATACGTAACAAAGTCCATGTTCCTATTCCTGTTCATTTCAGTCTGTTAGTTGTAGGATAGTTATCCTGTACTATATGGCTAAAATCCAGTTATAAGTGAATACATGCCATGTGAATCTTTCTGGGTCTGGATTAGCTCACTCAGGATGAGCTTTTCTACTTCCATCCATTTGGCAGCAAATTGCATGATTTCCTTGTTTCTGATAGCTGAGTAGTATTACATTGTGTAAATGTATCACAGGATTTTTTATCCATTCTTTGGTTAAAGGACATCTGGGTTGTTTCCTGTTTCTAGCTATTACAAATAAAGTTGCCATGAACATAGTTGAGGAGATGTCCTTGTGGTTTGGTGAGGAATCATTTGGATGTATAACCAGGAGTGATATGGCTGAGTCTAGAGCTATTCCAAGTTTTCTAAGATATCACCATACTGATTTCCATAGTGATTGTACAAGTTTGCACTCCCACAAGTAATGGAAGAGTATTCCTCTTTCTCCACAATCTCACCAGCATGTGCTTGTCATTTAAATTAACCTCAGGATTATATATGATCCTGAAAATGTATATTAATATCAAGAAAATATTGTTAACAAAATACTTGTTCTCTAATTTCCAATTCATTAAATTGTACATTTTATAGTATATAAGTATACCTACATAACATAATTTAGAATACCTTATTTGTTTTATCATTGATTTATATTTCTTGTTCACTTATATGTGTATGATTACAATGTATTTGTGTGTTGCATGTAATATGTATATACATGTGCATTTTGGTGTGCATATACCATATGAAGGTACATATGTGGATATCTGAGGATAGCATTTTGATAATTGATTTTTCTCCTTCCACCATGGAATCTGTGACTACCTCTTAGGTCTTCAGGTTTGTGGGGCAAAGAGTTTCACCTGTTAAGACATCTCCTATATCCTGGTTTAGTGGTTGAATTATTCAAATACTTTCTTTGTTTTCTGAGAAATTACAGACACTCATAATAGCTGAAAATAGTATGCTGTGTGAATAGTTGATTCTGTTTTTTAACAGAATTTTACCTCAAGTTAAGACTTAGTGTAATTTTATATAGACTGTCAATGTCTTTTGAAGCCCTGGACTTTTCCACCAGCACCCCAGTTCCTGAATGATGACTTGAAAGCTTATTATTTATTAATAAATACCAGGCCATAAGTAAGCTTACTTCCCACTAGCTTATAACTTATTATCCTGTTTATTCAATTCTATGTCTACCACATGGCAAGTTTCCTCTCCTAAGTCTCATGCGTCCGACTTCCTGAAAGTCAGACAAATCTTCCATGCCTGACTCTTTCTCAGAACACTCCCTCCCAGATATCCCACCTTCTATTCTACCCTTTCCTATAGGCCATAGGCTTTTTATTGACAGGTGATACTTCCACACACTATATAAAAGATTATCCCTACATTCTATAATAGCTCAGAATAAATCAATTACCTCGTGGGTGTATGTTCCTTTTCTACTGTATCTTTGCCTAATTATATAAGTGCAATTTTAGCAAGAATAATCATTTTATAGAGATATCATTCAAAATTGTCTGAACTCTTTAATTAAGAAAAAGAGGAACTATATATCTCAAAGAAATTAACATTATATAGCTTTAGTCCTGCTTGTGGGCACTACATTTAATTTAAACTTAAAACTCTAATTGCTGTAGTTGGAGGGGTTCTTGAAGGGGAACTTCTGCCAGCTAAAAAACAGGTGTGTCAGCACTGAGAAATGAGCAGACTGAACGGCACTGGGAAAATGTCAATGCCTAATTGTAATGCGTTTTTACATTAAATGTGAATAAAAGACTCACCAATCCACTTGGTCTTGTTTAATGTTACTTCAATGAACATATAGTTGCTGGAAGTAAAAATAAATATAGTATCTGAAGTAATAAAATTGCACCCTTTTTAAGTGATGAACAAAGATTGTGCTGTGCATGGTCCTGGGGAATTTACTTTTTCCACATTGTCAAAGACATTTACATTGATGAGTGCTTCCTTAAATCATTCCTCCTCACACCTCAATGCCTTCCAGGTTTTCACAGCTCCTGTAGCTCATTCTCATGAATTTTCCACCAACTATACCCTGTGACATTCCTTTATGAAGATAATTATTAAACCACTAAATGTGATTAACATCCTGATCTTTGGTATAATATCATGCTACATATTATTCACCTTCTTTCTTATCTCCTGAAGTTGTTCTACTTGAAAAATTTAATAATGAGAAATTTAGTAATAAAAATTTGATAATAAAATGTAATAATAATAAATTTAAGACTCATTTACATGAAATGCAATATTTCAGGTTTCAAAGCTATCCATTTATTCCTGAATTTTACATGCATCTGTGAAAATTATGGATCTTAATAGATTAAAAATAGATAAACAGGAACTACTATACCCTATTTTAAAGGTTAAAATGTGTCTAAAATATTCACATAATAAAAGAAGTAAACAGTGACCATAATTCTATGCAAAGCATGTAGAAGTGATGAAATTTCTGCATGTTCCATGATTCCATATCTATATATTTAGAATAAGTTAAAAGAAATATTCTCTGTGCTCTTGTGTGTCTCCCAATTTATACAAATAAAGATACTAATGTACTAGTATTAATTAAAAATGGCCACTTACACTCAATAAAAGTCATCTAGATTGTTTTGAATTGCAGAGTCCAAAATGACCTTTAACACTTCAAGAACACACCAGTTAATTAAGGCAATGAATATGGATATATAACTTATTATTTTTTTTTATTGTGGGACCACATACCTGCTGAGCAGCTATTTAAAGGAGGTTTATTGTTGCTCATGATTTTAGGGCAGACAGTACATGATGGCAGGAAAGCATAGAAGCTGTACTTCCATGATTTTTATGAGAATGTGTGGCAGATGCTATGTATATATAGACCAAAATATAGACAATAGGCAATAGGGTATTATAAATCTCCAAGTTTACCTCCCCTCAGTTTCTACATCAAAGTTCTACTTGACAAAGATTTCACATCCAAAAGAGGTGAAAAGGCAGAATTTTATGAAAGGTATTTTATAATCAAGCCATCATACTACATGGTGGTCTAGACCTTTTAGAAAATTAACCTTCTAAGAATCTTGAGGCAGTGGGACTTAACCTCATAAATGTAATGCATAGCTTTAGAAGATGAATCAATGGGGATACACACTTTCTTATTTTTATTATCAACAGAGTCTTAATTCAGACTAATTAGAATATGGATCTATAGAGTGTTTCAAGCATGTAATGAATGTCAAGGGACATGAGAGGGAGAAATTTCTTGCTTTTACAAGGGCACTGGAAGCAGAAACTGGAAGTCTATTAGCAACAGTCCTTTTGTATTTTGCAAGGTTTCCTTCATACCTCATTTCCCATTTACATTCATTGTTCTAACAATAAGCTTTCTCTGAAAAGGTGAAAAACTATTGGCATCATGACTTGAAAAAAAATATGCAACTATATCAAACTCCATCGCCAAAATAATTTAAAAGTCTGTGTATTTTCACATTGAAGTGGGTTAGTCTAACAACCTGTGAATTCTTGAAATTGTTAATAAAATTCCAAATTCTTTAGAAAAAAAAAAAGAAAGAAAAGCACTGTTTGGTTGAAGGATCAGTTGGCCACCTACCTTGTCAATCAGTTTATGATAAGTGGAATCAGGATCTTGAGGTAAAAAGGTATTGCTTGCAGATTTATACCTTTCTTTATGGAGAAAGTAATTCTGGAAAAGATAAAGTTTCTTGAAAAGAATAAATAAACAATCCAATCAGCACAGCAGAGAGACTGAAGAAATAATGCTAAGAAAGTATCCTATTAGATAAAAACTCTTTTCTCTTTTTCTCTCCATTGTTTCCAGAAGCAAATTTTACCTAATGAATACATTTAAGAAGGGACAAAAAACTCATAACTGCTGTCAATGAGGTCTTCTTACATGCCAGAAACCATGTAAAATACTTTACATGCAGCCAATAAAACTAAATATGTAATTATTTTATTATCTGATTCAACCTAGCATGATGAAAGACTGAACTACATGAAACATTTGATTGCAGTGTGAAGAATGTTCACAAAAGGAAATAAGGCTGTGCTAAGAGGACAACCAGGTCAGTTACTGCATTTGATTCCCACAGTAACCCTGTCACACAGTGCTTCGAAAGAGTTTTCTGACATTGAACACTAAATGATTTTCCATGTCTCACTAATGGGGGGAAAACAAAGGAAATTTAGACTTGGGCACAAGTGACAGAGAAATTCTTGCTCTGTTACAGGAATAGAGTTCTGAAGCTGGTGTGGATGTGATGCATATAAATCCAAATACCTGGCTGTTCCTGGCGTAAACAGAGATATGAACATGGACATGTGGACAGTAAATCGGGCACTTTCTCCTGCCAATGGTTTTATCTACAGAAATAAAAAGAAGTGTGATGAGTGAGCCCAGCTTTCTCATAAGCTTTTACAGAGGGACAAATCAATTTAGCTTTTGTTGCCTACAATGGCATAAAACTTCAAATCTGTGCTTTTCAGATTTACCTGTATAAAATGAAATGAAATCAGGTGATTGCAAAAGTGGAACTGACACAGAGAGCATGTTTTGAGCTTTACTATTGTGAGATGTCAATGGGTCTTGTGTCTTGTTTTAAAAGAAACTGAGATTCATTCTAACACTACTTAGCAAGAAAGGAAGGAAAGGCTGTTTAACAATGTACATCCATTGTATTTTCTAAGAAATTCATTAAGCATTTAAGTGTTTAGAATCATAGATATGGCATCGTATACTTTATAGTCATTCTTTAATATTTCTTAGGCTCATAACTTCATTTTTTCTGGATTAATTGTTGCACAGTTTTGAACTACTATGAAGACAAGAACATTAGAATTTCATACTGGAAATCTTGAGCAAAATGGAGGGATATAAAGCACTTCAGATTACATCCAGACCACTTCTCTCCATTCTTATTCTTTCTACAGCCTAGTGCACTCTCAGACTTACATGCTTTCAAGTAAGATATTTAATATTTAATTTTCCAATTTCAGTTATATAATTAATAGTACTAACCCAACCTCTAAGAATTGTAACAACTATGCATTGAAAATGACTCTTTCCTTTCACCTTAGACTTTACATATTTTTCTGCTTACTGTTATAAGACATGAATGGTAGCCTTCCCATTTTACAGAGGAGAAAACTGAGGCAAGCCATTGGTGTGAAAGGCTGAAGACATGTTTTGATGCTTTTGAATAAGGACTAAAAGCCAGGTAACTTTCTTCATTTGTACATTTCTGTTTTATAAGTAACCAAACTCTGTTATTTATCATAAAGAAGTAATTTGTTCTCATCTTTTCTTCAAAAATATTCAATTTCAAATCAAGAAAAAGAGAATATGAATGGGGTATAAGCAAAAAATGTCATTAAGCATTTGCTTAACAGTTAAAAGCACTTGTTTTTCTTGTAGAGAACCTGGGTTCACTTCACAGCACCAATGTGAGAGCCCATAACCATCAATAACTCCAGCTCCAGGGAACCCACAAATTCCTCTGGCCTCTGGGGGAACATGTATATATATAAATAAGAATAAAGAAAAATCTTTAAAATCATAAGCATTTAATTTATCTTTTTAAATAATAACTGTATGCTGCATTTGTAATATTTAATTATTTTACTTAATTCTTTTAAATAATAGGATTTATATACTGGTTTTTACATTGAAGATGACTGTAAGTGCCTATATTTTATACACACTAGTCATTACATACCCATAAAATAGATCATTCTGGAAGGATTCTTACTTAGGGAATATTTTTTATGTTTCAGATGCTTAATTAGCTGGATTGCATTGTGCAAATAACTTTGCAAGGTTTTACTAACATTTATACAGCCATGTATATAAATCTACTTTCAATATTTTATTTTCACACAAATTCAAAAGTATTTTCCATACGATTGTGAAGATAGAGCTCTTGGTTAATTCAAAGTTCCTGAATTCTATATAAATGGAAATATGCTAATACCCTTTATCTCAGTATAAATATATATACTTTTGGAAATATAACTTCTGTGACTTTGCATTATTATGGTTTATGAGTTGGTATTTTCCCTGCTGATATTTCTGCTTTGCAAAATGATTTGACATGTTTCTTTGGAATTTTATTTCTATCTCTTTATGTTAATAGAATATTCACTGTGGTCTTTTTAGCATATTTAGTATTGCATAATTTAGTTTTTCTGAAATAAAAGACACAGTAGAGTATGTAGCTCAGTGGGAGAAGTACTTACCCAGTATGTGTAAGACTCTGGATTTATTATTCAAACTGTCAGCTACACTGGCAAAATGTTTGAAATACCTGTGGCTCTGTTGTCTGTAGTAAGTTTTTTGTTTGTTATTTTTGATATATGGTATCACTATGAAGTCCAAATTAACCTTAAAACTCTGATGTGTTTGCCTCCTCCTCTTGAGTTTAGTGGAATTGCAGGCAACCATACCTAGCATTGCATTTTTTATAATGTTGAAGTGGAAAGTAAACAAGCCAAACTTCCTTGGACATCCTTTCTCTAACTACAGAAAGGGCTTCAGAAAATTCTGTTCTATATTTGACATTACATAGATATCAGCTGTTACCTATAGGGATCACACTATCTGAAGATTCAGGACACAATGATAAATGTTAAGGTATAATGACAATAAACTTAATCTGAAGACAGAATGATATATATGGAATTTAGTGAGCCATGGTGTGGTTGGGTATGGAAAAACATAAGAACTCAAATTTACACACGTCTTAATTTTGTATATCTCTGCATTATGTTTAATCAACAGCTTAGCTTCCATAAGAAATTCGTAATTTCTGAGATCCTATTTCAGAAAGAAAAGAAGATAGACAGACAGATAGACAGACAAAAAGACAGAATGCCCCCTCCAAAAACTTGATTCCCAATACCATAAAAAAGAAAGAAAGGAAGGAAGTTGGATAGTTATTGAATGGTATGTTTTCAGTTCATACTGTTTTAGAAAGTAAGATGGACTAAGTCTGGCCAACTAATTATAATCCTGACCAAGAACAACAGAGTAAATGATAAGTGAAAAATTTTGTAAGTGTGTCTTGGTCGGTAGATGATGAAGATGTAAAACATAAAGGACAGTCTTTATTGGCAAGATCATCAAGAAGTGTGTCTGCAGAAGGTTGCCAGTTATGGCTGCATTCAGTGACTGATAGGGCTGACCTAAGAGATGTAAAACACAAAAACAAAACAAAATGCCAGGGTTCTGGCTTGATTTCTGTTGCTGTGACAAACACCACAACCAAAAACAATTTAGAGAAGGAATGGATTTATTTCAATTGATAGGTCACAGAACATCACTGCAGGAAGTCAAGGCAAGAATTCAAGTAGGAATTTAAAGCCAGAAATCACTGAGGAACAATGCCTGTTGGCTCACTCACAGGTTCATGTTCAGCTAGCTTTCTTTTAGAGCCAAAGAACACCTGTTTAGGGAACGATGCCACCCAGAGTGGGCTGTATCACCTACATCAATTGGCGATCAAAACAATCCCTACAGATATGCACATAGGCCAATCTAAGCAGGGAAATACCTTACCTGAGACTTCCTTCTTAGATCCCTCTAGGCTGTGTTAATGTAACAGTTAAAGAAAACTAGGAAAAAGAGTGAAAATACACACCAAAACACATACTTCAAGACCCAGCCATACCACTTCTGGGTATACATCCAAACAATTACTCACCAACCACAAGGACATTTCCTCATCTATGTTCATAGCAGCCTTATTTGTAACAGCTAGAAACTGGAAACAACCCATATGCCCCTCAACCCATGAATGGATTAAAAAAAAAAAAAAACCTGTGGTACATATGCACAATGGAATACTACCTCAGCTATCAGAAACAATGAAATCTTGTAATTTGCAGCAAAATGGATGGAACTAGAAAAGCTCATCCTGAGTGAGTTAACCCAGACTCAGAAAGATGCACATGGCATCTATTCACTTATAATTGCATTTTAGCCATATAGTACAGGATAACTATTCTACAACCAACACACAAAAAGGAACAGGAACATAGACGTTGTTACGTGTTAATGGGACACTTTTCCCTAGTGGTGCTGCCATGTAGGCCCCCAGTATATGACGAAGCTCTTAGCCCTCATGTGACTGCTGAACTGGGGTGAGGGACTGATATGTAGGGACACCCCACTCTGGAGGAGTAGGATAGGAGGGAGGATTGGGAGGGTTAGAGGGTGGGACTGGAAGGGATGAAAAGAGGGCTCTGTGATGGAGTTGTAACTTGTAGTAATAAATAAACATTAAAAAATCAGTTTCAAAAAAAAAAAAAGACAGGTACCTCAGCACACTCAGGTCACTCTCAGAACATATGACTATATATGGTGATATTTGTAAAGAGAACAAGTCTCTCTTATTCTGTTAAAACACTGTGAAATTTTAATGCTTTTATGAAAGACATGGTCTCATCTACCTCAACCACCTCCACTTTCTAACTGCTAAGATTGCAGGTGTGTATGACTGACTACACAAGGATTATGGTCTGCTGATGATAGGAACTCAGTCTTTATATATGGTAAACAAACACTACAATGACAGCCACCTCCTCAACATTATTTCTGCATTCTTAAATAACACAGAGTGTGGAGATTCTGAGAGGGAGACTTCTGTGACTAAAGTAAGCTGTGACTTATTGCTATAAATAATGAAATTAAAGGCTATAAACATTCTTTAATTTACTGTCTTGAGAACTGATTTTCAAACTCCAACCATTCTATTTGTCTACTAGAGGAAACCATGAAGCTTTGTGAAGGAATTTTATACTAATATCCTTTGTAATAGTTTCAAATACAATTTGGGGAAACAAAAACTCACATACATATTAAGCACAGAATCATATACATGAAAACTAAAATTAGCATTGGTAGTGACTAAAACAACTGAAACCAATGTAAACTTTTTTAATAGACAGCAAAAAATTTGAAGTAAATATCACTGTAGGAACAAACGAAATAACCAATGAAATAAACAAATGAGGTAAAGAATAAAGATTGGAATCTCTTACCAAAAATAAAATAATAAATTTAGAGTTAAGAGATACTCCATTAGAAATATGATTTGACTTGGTTCCCATGTTGCATTTTTGTGCACTTATTTTATTTTACAATTTCACATGTGAGTAGTGTATTTATATCATTTCTACCCTACCCTCTTCCAACAGTAACCCCTCCTGTCTCTTCCTACTCCTCAAATTAATGACTTCTTCAATTAGTGTTATTCATAATACATACATAAATATATGTGGTTTGAATAGGTATGGCCCCCATAGATTCATGTTTGAATACTTGCCCATAGGGAATGACACTACTAGGAACTGTGGACTTACTGTAGGAGGTGTGATCTTGTTAGATGAAGTGTGTCACTATGGAGGTGGGGCTTTGAGGTCTGAACTCAAGCTATGCCCAGAGTGAAACACATACAGTCTTTTCCTTATTACCTGTGGATCAAGATGTAGAACTCTCAACTCCTCCTCTAGTGCCATGTCTGCCTGTACGCTGCTGTGATTCCCACCATGATGCTAATGGACTAAACCTCCTAACTGTAAGCCAGCTAAATTGAAACATTTTCCTTTATAAGAGTTGGATTAGATATTAAGTATTTTTGCATCTATGTTCATGAGAGAAATTGGTCTGAAGTTCTCTTTCTTTGTGTGATTTAGGAATCATGGTGAACTGTGGCCTCATAGAATGAGTTTGGCAGTGTTCCTTCTGTTTCTAGCATCTCTTAACAGCATTGGAAACCCTAACTAAGACCTTAACACATATATGAATGTGGAAATACAACCTGATGAATCCAGTTAGTGATGCTCATATGCATGTGTTTAGCTGACTACTTGGATTATAATGCTAATCGGGAGGTGTATCCTTAGAGAAGCATGACTCTACTTCTATTACTAGGCATTGATTGACTATATGTCTTAAATTAACATGAGACTGTATTAGCTACTTTTCTATTGTTCTGATAGACACTGCAGCCTAGGCAACTTATAGAAGAAAGGGGTTCTTTTTTTCTTTATTTTTTATTTCTTCAAGTTACATCTCAATCACAGTCCCCTCCCTATTCCCCCCTCCAGTCCCACCCGCCCACCCTCAACCCCCCATCCTCTTCCCTTTTTTTTTCTTTTAAGTTTAAGGTATATCTTATTTCCCCCTACAGTTTCCCCTTTCAGTCCAACAAATGGCTCTTTCTCTTATGATAATAGATACAATACAAAACAACAAAGGTAATTAGGCCACAGTTATGAGGGTTATATGGCTTAGCGTACATTACCAATGTCCAGTCCATATGTATTTGACACCTGACTTAAACATTCTACTATCTAACTATCTCCATGAGTTTAAAGTTTTATATCTAACTCAACATTCATACTAACTTGCAACACAATTTTAAAAGCATCTTCTTAGATCTATAACACTCTCTTGACTCCTAAACAACTCAAAATTTAATTATGAGACTCTAGCTATCTGTTCTTCAACTTCCTCAGAGATCTGAGAGGTATAAATATATTTGATTTTATAGGAAGTACAGGGCCTGCAGCTTCCAAAACTAAGAAATGACATGCCAGTGGCTGCCTGGACAGTTCCCATTTTCTCTCCATACATTACAGCATTGATCTTCAGTCGTTTGGCCCCGTTTCTCTGACAGACATTGATTGTAGAGCAGGGGTTATGAAGGACTTGCCTACCCTGTCTTGGCAGAGCTAGGCAAAGTTGCTAAGAGACAAGTAACATCTGCTTATCCTAATATAAGAGATAGATAGGATCTCTTCAAAAACCTCAAGAGATCTGCAGAATATGTCATTCAAAGATGTTTTTGTAACTTTAGAATTTTTTATATCGAGACATATCAACTCCTGACAGCACCCCCTATTCTATTCCAAGTAGATGAGCATCGAAGAATCTCCAGTGGGAGATGATTGAATTAGTCACAAGCCTTTCATTGGTAGGAAAAGCCCCTTGCTCCAACTGTGGACAGAATGCTGTCCAAAAAGGACAAAACCTAGAAGCAGAAGAAAGGGGTTCTATTCCTTACAGAGTATTGTTTGCCCATGACTATCATGCCAGGAGAGAATCATGGTTCTGGAGCACCAATTAAGAGTACACCTTGGCAGATTGAGTGATACTGGCAATATTCCCAGTCTTTTCAAACCTCAAAGTTCATATCCTGTAACACACCTCCTCCAACAAGGCCACACCTCCTAATTCCTCCCAGTTACAAGAACTGGATCTCAAGTATTCAAACATATGTCTATGCTGGACAATTTTCTATCACATCATAATAATGACTTCAAGGAATTTTTACTAATCCAAGTTAAGATGTCAACTGGTGGTATCACTGTTCAAATCTTTCATGGGTACAACACCCTGTCACATACAGCAGACAGTATCTTACAGGTGATATCCTTGTCCTGTAATTGCTATACAAACAATGGGCATAGAAAACATTAATTGTGGCTCAGTTTGAGGGGATACAGCACATCATGCTTGGAAAAGCATGCTGTGGAAGCTTGCCCACATCTCAAGGTATTAAGAGGCAGAGGAGGAGAATCCAGATTGATTAACTGGCTCTCTACTCTTTGTAGAAAATTGTTATTAAGTTAGGGACTCCAGACCATGAGGTAGAGTTGCCCCAAAAAGACAAGTCTTCTCTCACAGTTAATCTTTCCTGCAAATGTATTCCTATTGATATCCAAATATGTGCTTCACTAATGCCTGGATGTATCTTAATGCAATCAAGTTGACAGTCCAGACCCCTCTTCTAAATCTAATCTATCCTAGACCCCTCTCTCTTCTAAATCTAACAGACATCATTCTCTATGAAGACCTCTGAGTCTCATTGAGCATCAGCTCATGTCCTGTCCAGTATCTGACTGTATCAGCTAGTGTGTGCCAAGGGAAATAAAGATTAATGATCAAAAGTTTTCTAAGCAAAAGAATAGAGAGAAGTGTTATCTAATCTGTCTATACTTCCTTATCTGTATTAATATTTAAATTATGACAGTGGTTTCTGTAAAGAAATGCTACCAAAGAACTTACTAAGAATCTACAGCATGACTCAGCAGTTAACAGTTCTTGCTTTTCTTATAGAGGATCTGAATTCAGTTCCTGGCACCTATGATAATCAGCACATAATTACCTCTATCTCTATCCAGTTCCAGGAGATAATTTTCTGGCTTCTTTAGATATTCACACACATGGAACATAGAAGTATTTACATGCATATAAATACAAATGCAATCCTTAATAAATTTTAAAAAACTTAAAGCTACTTATATTTCTTGGCCCTTGTTAATTCCTTAATAGATGGTACACACCAAGGCCCGTCTCTGCTAACCCTTTTATTATACATGAAAGATTACTAGTAGTGCAACTTCAGTGCATTGGCAACCCACAGCACTGAAAAGAATAAAAAGGAAGGAGACTATGTTGCACATAAAAGCAAATGTTGGCTTTAAAAGTAAAAACAATGACAACCCTGATCCTAAATAGAGCAGATTATAGTCTTGCTAAGGGTTTAGGTTTCTCTCCAGATAAGAAAGTTTTCATTTAACTCAAAATTAAATAAGATGTATGTACTCTGAATACCTTCAGCCTTTCCCAAACTGCATTACAACAAGGAGACAAGAAAACTATCATGTATAGTGATGACTTACTGGGTTACTAAAAGCTGTCTATAACAAGCTATTATCATGTTCTACCCTCAGAGAGATATAGTCACTTCCATGACACTATATTACACTACAACATGTTCACTATATACTATTTCTATAAGATTTGCATGCACATTTACTATCCATACCCATAAACAATCCATCTCATAACCATGATTTTTGTACTTTATATTTTATTTCTTCAAGTTACATCTCAATGGCAATCCCTTCCCTATTCCCGCCTCCAATCCCACCCTCCCACCCTCAACCCCCCATCTTCTTCCCTTTTTTTAAAGTTTAAGGTATATCTAATTTTTCCCAACAGGTCCCTCTTTCAGTCAAACAAATGGCTCTTTCTCTTATGATAATAAATACAATACAAAACAACAGGGGCAATTAGGCCACAGTTATGAGGGTTATATGGCTTAGCATACATTCCCAATGACCAGTCCATATGTACTTGGCACCTGACTTTAACATTCTATTATGAAATCATCTCCATGAGTTTAAAGTTCTATATCTAACTCAACATTCATACTAACTTGCAACAAAATTTTAAAAGCATCTTCTTAGATCTATAACACTCTCTTGACTCCTAAACAACTCAAAATTTAATTATGAGACTCTAGCTATCTGTTCTTCAATCACCTCAGAGACCTGAGAGGTATAAATATATCTGATTTTATAGGAAGTACAGGGCCTGCAGCTACCAAAACTAAGAAATGACATGCCAGTGGCTGCCTGGACAGTTCCCAATTTCTCTCCATACATTACATCATCAATCTTCAGTCGTTTGGCCCAGTTTCTCTGACAGACATTGATTGTAGAGCAGGGGTTATGAAGGAGTTGCCTACCCTATCTTGGCAGAGCTAGGCTGTCGACTTACCTGCTTCCAAGTTTTGTCGCTTTTGGACAGCATTCTGTCTACAGTTGGAGCAAGGGGTTTTTCCTGCCAAGAGATAGGCTTGTGACTAATTCAATCATCTTCCATTGGAGATTCTTTGATGCTCATATTCTACTTGGAATAGAATAGGGGGTGCTGTCAGGAGTTGATATGTCTCAATATAAAAAGTATCTAAAGTTAAGAAAACATCTTTGAATGCCATATTCTGCAGATCTCTTGAGGTTTTTTAAGAGGCCTTATCTATCTCTTATATTAGTATAAGCAGAAGTTACTTGTCTCTTAGCAACTTTTTTTCTGATTAGCTTAGAAAATAACTATAATAGACTGTCATAGTACCTAATACCATGACAGGCTTGCATGACTATTAGTTTCCAATTCTTAATTATTTTAAACAGTTTATGACAATTAGTAGCAAAAGCTGAAACTTCACATTTCTTTTTTTTTTTTTTTTTACCCCCTAACCCTTCCATCCCATTTCTCTGGAGTGGAGTGTCCCTATATAACAGTCCCTCACCTCAGTTCAGAGGTTGTATGAGGGCCAAGAGCCTCCTCATACATTGGGGGTCCACGAGGCAGTACCGCCAGTGAAAAGTGTCTCATTTCCCAGGAGAGAGAACTAAAGCACAAACAAACAAAAAAGCAGACAAACACATAAAAAAGAGTAAAAAATAGAAAAAAATAAAAATAAAAAGTCTATGTCCATGTTCCCTTTGGTGTGTTGGTTGTAGTATCAATATCCTCTAATAAATAGCTAAAATCAAACTATAAGTGAATAGATGCCATATGCATCCTTCTGAGTCTGGGTTAGCTCACTAAGGATGAGCTTTTCTAGTTCCATCCATTTGGCTGCAAATTGCATAATTCCATTTTTTCCTGATAGTTGAATAATATTCCATTGTGTAGACATACCACAGTTTTTTAATCCATTCTTCGGTTGAGGGACATCTGGGTTGCTTCCAGTTTCTAGCTATTACAAATAAGGCTGCTATAAACATAGATGAGGAAACTTCCTTATGATTCTGTGAGGAGACATTTGGGTGTTTACCCAGAAGTGGTATGGCTGGGTCCTGAGGCAAAGCTATTCCAAGTTTTCTAAGATTTCACCAGACTGACCTCCATAGTGGTTGCACAAGCCTGCACTCCCACCAGCAATGGAGTAGGGTTCCCCTTTCTCCACACCCTCGCCAGCATGTGCTGTCATTTGAGCTTTTGATCTTAACCATTCTGACAGGTGTCAGATGGAATCTCAGAGTTGTCTTGAGTTGCATTTCTCTGATGATTAAGGATGTTGAGCATTTCTTCAAGTGTCTCTCAGCCATTAGGGATTCCTCTGGGAGAAAATCTTCACCAACCCCACATCTGACAGAGGGCTAATATTCAAAATCTTCATCAACTCAAGAAATTAAGTGCCAAGAAACCAAATAATCCAATCAAAAAATGGGGGACAGAGCCAAATAAGCATGATTTTTAACATTCTTTGCAAGTGTTAAAATTGAAGCCCAAAAAGTTTAGAGAAGTTATTCCAGGAAACACATTACAAATGGCTGAGGTGATATTTATGTTTGTCTGGCTAAATTTGTAATTAATGTAAAACATAAAACTAGTACGTACACTGAAAATCTAATACAATGTTAAAGGTTTATTTTCACCAGATATCTTCAAACACATTATTTATGGAAAATTTAGTAGTGATTGATACAAAGCTTTATCAAAATTCAAATTCCATGATGAATTCATTTTCTCATCTTAAAATATTCTCATTCTGATCATATTTACTCCTTCGAGACAGTCCCCATTTTTCTTTCTGATGTCTTCCCTCATTATTTTCTTAAACACCTCCTTTAGGGTTAGGCTCCAATAACTCCATATGTCTAAAGGCTTGTAGTTGTACTCCCCCCCCCTTCTTCGTACTGAATCTGTTCATTCCACCTTACTACAGTGACAGAGATATCCCCATGTTGGTCACACTTCCAACAGTATATTCCTTCACAAATTTAATAAACCTTTGGTTTATAAGTCATTGCTGTCTTTTGTGTAATGTTATTAATATTTTCAGGTAACATAGATTTACATATATATATTAATTTTAATTTTTGATATTAACATATTAGCACTATTAAAATCATGTCCATGTCAATGTTATATAATCCAGAGCCAGACACAAAGCTCACACTCAAAGATAACTCATACCCAAAATAACACATTAAGGGATGGGCTATATCTGTCAAGGACATTTCTATTTCCATCTTTGTAATCTATTGATTTTTCCAGATATCTATTTCTCAAAATTTATATAAAATTATTAGATGCATACTCTCATTTATTGCATGAGTCTGTACACCATACATAGGTATACAGCGTAACTAGGACTTTCCATATAAGATAAACATTTATCAGATATGTTGAAGATACAAAGGCTGATCAGGCTCCTATAGGGTGCTAGACAAATTCAAGGAGAGAGTATTTCTTTCTGGCAGGGTGAGAGGAATTCGTTTTTTATTCTGTCACTCATTCATTACTGTTTTTAAAAATGATCTTTGTATATTGATACAAAATTAAGATTATATTTGGCCACATTGGTATTGATCTTTGTATATTGATACAAAATTAAGGGTAACGCTTCTTAAAGGTATTGTTTGTAGTAATACTTAAAAATGAAATGTCAAGTTTTGATCTCTCGCTACCAACTGACATAAACTGTTTAGGATAATTAAGAAACGGAAATTAATAGTCATGAAAACGTGTCATTTTGTGAGTTACTATGACAGTCTATCACAGTTATTTTCTAAGCTACTCAGAAATCAAGTTGCTAAGAGACAAGCAATATTTGCTTATCTAAATATAAGAGATAGATAGGGCATCTTCAAAAACCTCAAGAGATCTGCAGAATATGGCATTCAAGGATGTTTTCTTAACTTAAGATTTTTTGATATCGAGACATGTCAGCTCCTGACAGCACCCCCTATTCTACTCCAAGTAGAAGATGAGCATCGAAGAATCTCCAGTGGGAGATGATTAAATTCGTGGTAAGCCATTCTCTTGGCAAGAAAAACCACTTGCTTCAACTGTAGACAGACTTCTGTCCAAAAAGGACAAAACTTGGAAGCAGGTAAGTCGACAGCCTAGCTCTGCCAAGACAGGGTAGGTAAGTCCTTCATAATTCCTGCTCTACAACCAATGTCTGTCAGAGAAATGGGGCCAAATGGCTGAAGATTGATGCTGTAATGTATGGAGAGAAAATGGGAACTGTCCAGGAAGCCACTGGTATGTCATTTTTTAGTTTTGGAAGCTGCAGGCCCTGCACTTCCTATATAATCAGATATATTTATCCCTCTCAGGTCTCTGAGGTGGTTGAAGAATAGATAGCTAGAGTCTCATAGTTAAATTTTGAATTGTTTAGGAATCAAGAGGGTGTTCTGGATCTAAGAAGATATTTTTAAAATTATGAGGCAAGTTAGTATGAAAGCTGAGTTAGATATAGAACTTTAAACTCATGGAGATGGTTAGATAGTAGAATGTTAAAGTCAGGTGCCAAATACATATGGACTGGGCATTGGTAATGTATGCTAAGCCATATAACTCTTATAATCGTGGCCTATTTATTTCTGTTGTTTTGTATTGTATTTATAGTTATAAGAAAAAGAACCATTATTTGGACTGAAAGGGAGAGCTGTTGGGGGGAAAAATAAATACCTTAAACTAAAAAAAAAAAAAAAAGAAGGGAAGAAGGGAAGAGGATGGTGGGGCTGAGGGGGAGGAGGGTGGAAGGGTGGGACTGGAGGGGGGAGTAGGGAGGGGATTGTGATTGAGATGTAACTTGAAGAAATAAAAAATAAATTATTTAAAAAAAATGTCTCCCCTGCTCTGTTCAGGGCTGTGCATATCTCTCAGACTCATTTATGCCCTGACCAAATGATTAATGAATGTGTGCAAGAGAGTCATTTTGTTTAGAGGCAGAAAAACAGGAAACCATCTTGGTAGGCAGAAGCCAAGGGGTAGGACTGGGAAAAACTTCATTCTGCTTTAAGTAAGAAAGAAGTCTGTGGTTATCTACTGCAAACAAAGTTACTAAAGAGATTAGTGCCACACTCTAATGTTTATAGTTTCTCTGAGCACAGGAGAGAAAAAGATATAAGATTAATTACACAACAATCCTATCAATATATGAGTCGTATAGCATTTAAATCAGACAATTAAATTTCCAACTTAAAGGTTTCTGTATATTCACATTGTTATGTATTCATTATCCATCAGCAAGAACAATTCTTATATTATTCAATCATATTGTAAATATCTCAAAGTTATAATGATTAAATATCTTGCATATACATTAATCAATATAGCCCCTCACTGCTAATATATGTTGTGTGATGAATGAAGCAGCTTATTTTAATCAAAAATTTAAAGGATGAAGAGAACGTCTCTGATATGTCCCTACATATGCTGGCTCACATTAGATAATTTTCAGAAAGCATCTGAAATGAAAGTCAAGTGTTATCAGTCATACAAACAAAGGTGTATAGGACTCAGTTTTCTCAAATCTAAGGAATCAGCTAAAAGGACAGCACAATCATGCAGTAAGGCACAAGGTTAGTGTTCTGGCCAGCAATCAGCACAATCACAAAGGGCACTGGTGAGGCTGCCATAGGGCCTCCCTCAGTCCCCAAGGCAGAAAGGGCTCTATTGACTTGACCACAAGCTTCAGACAAGAGATTTTCTAGCTGTTGTCACAAGAAGTCTGGGCTTTACAGATGTGGAAAGGAATGGTATGACTGTTCACATGCAGTGGCATATGATAGAACTTTTTTGAAATAGAAAAGAACAAATTGTAATACACCACACAGTAGTTTTAAATACAGTTACAAGCATAACTTGTCACATCTACAGCTCAAAAACATGTGGGAACATGTGTATTACACACAAACAAACACGCAAACACGCACGCACACACGTGCACACAGCCACACCTCATATAACAATACACTTTGTTGACTTTATTCATTCATTTACTGATAGATTTTTAGATTCCTTCGTTTTCTGGGCTCTTTCAGTAGTCAGAGCTTTTGTTACTGTGGCAACACTGTGTCACTGTTCCTGGGTAGACATGAACAGATGTGTGCTCACCCCAGTAGAGAACCAATGAAGACAGTCAAGATGGTTCTACCAGAGTGTAACTTGGGGAACTGATAGATTGTTGGGATTACTTGCCCAGGTGTCTGGGATGGTAAGTTACAGGAGTATGGATGAATCAAAAGCAGTTGTGAAAAGTATACTATGTCATAGGTGACTGCTGGGGACAGCTGCATCTCTGGGGCTTTCTGCAGAATTCTAGAGAGTTCTACAGGTTATTTTCTGTTTGTACAGCCTTGGGGGATGTCCTTGTGCATCTTAAAAATTCAGTATTCCTGAATTGTATTTTTTTTTTATTTATAAGGCTTATGAGCCTACTTTCCTTTTTTCAGTAGGATTTTTTTGAGGAGATTGTCATACAATAAACAAGCTGCATAGAGAAAAAATTTATAAGAATGATGGGCTTATTTGACTCAAAATATCATGATTTTGTATGATCCACTCTATTGTTTCTGAATCTGTAAAAGGACATAAAAAGCAGTGATACTTACCTCATGGAAGGGGTGTGGTGAGGGAGTTAAGTAGAAAGATAGAAACAGAGAAAGAGAGAGAGAGAGAGAGAAAGAGAGAGAGACTGAGTAGCTCATCAATAATGTTGTACCTCCTCACTCAAACTCTTTTTAGCTTTTCTCAACTCATATTATTCACTTCAAGCATAAATACGACAGTGGATGTTTATATTTATTAGATCAGGACCTCATAATCCAACTAACTCCCAGTTATTAAATCCACAATTCAGGAACCAATGCCTCAGTAAGTGAATCTTGAGTCATTCCATGGCTAAAACATAAAAGGTGCCATGAAGAAGTGGGTACATGGTTTACTATGTACTATGACTATTATGGGTACTAACAATATTATTGTTGTTGAAAGGGACACTAAAAGACAGTGAAGGAAGATCAGTTAGAAATGGCATTCTCTGACCTTACTTTTACTATGACGTTTCACTACTGGAATGAAAAAAAGAAAAAAAAAAACTCCTACAGAAATAATAAAGGTCAACATATATGTTGATAAACTTTCACACTTTTGATAAAATCATTTTATGAGGATCTCCATAAAACAACATCTTGGTGAGACTGTCACGTTGGAGGAAACATAGGGATGAAGAACCATTCATCCTCATTAGAACCTTTGCAAAGGGTCGAGATGTGCAATGTCATCATATATCTGACCACGTGAAAACATACATTTTTTTTTTAAAGAGATGACAAAAATAGTGGAGCCATTTACTTATGTTGGTTATTCATTCTATTTCTGGCAGAGCACCAAGTATTTTTTATCATATTTTATTTCTGTTAAATATTACTGAAAGCTCAAATAACTACTGTAAGTTAATTGATCCGAAATTTGCTTCAATCAGCATTAAATTTAATCTCCAGTGTTCAGGAAATAAAACTCTAGTAATGTCTGTCAGAGGTACTGTGCCAAAAGGCTGAAGATAGACTCTCCAACATTACAGAGAGAAGGTGGGGACTGCCCATGCAGCCAGTTGTCTATCATTTCTTAGTTTTGGAAGCTGCTTGCTCTTCACTTCTGGTTTATTCAGATACATTTATTGTTTCCAGGTCTTTGATGTAGTGGAAGACTAGATAGCTATAGTCTCACAGTGAAATTTTAGGGTTTTTTTTTTTTACAGATTGAAAGGATGTTCTAGAACTAAGAAGATGTCTTTAAGTTGATAATCCAAGTTAGGATAGAAGCTGAGTTAGGTACAGAACTTTAAACTCATTGAGATAGATAGGTAGTAGAATATTGATATCACTTGCCAAATTTCTATGTATTGGACATTTTGAATGTATGCTATACCTTATAATTTTCATAATTGTGGCCTAAATGTTTTTATTGTTTTGTATTGTATTTATTGTTACAACAAAACATCCTTTTATTAGACTAAAAGTGGGAACTGTTGGGAGGGGAAAGATACACCTTAAATTAAAAAAAAAACAGATAAAAGGGAGAGGGGGAAAAGGGTAGGAAGGTGGAACTGGGAGAGGGAGGGAGGGAGGGTACTGTGTTTGAGTTGTAACTTGAAATAAATAAATGTTGGTGAAAAAAAGAGTTTTCTAGGTCAGACAATCAATTCAGTAAATTCACACTGGGGATGCCATGTCTAATATGCATCTGACATACAGTGGAGATTAAACACTAAATGAACTGGACAGTTACAAAGTCATATCCATGTGATAGCAAATGGCAAATATATAAATCAAAATTGTAAATACTTAAATCACATTCATTTGTGTCAGGTGCCATATTAGCACAACAACCAGCTGTAAGGAGGCTTCTCTTTTTTTTTCTTTGCTCTTCAATCCCCTCCCTACTCTCCACTCCAATCCCACCCTCCCACCCTCAACCTCCCATCTTCTTTCCTTTTTTTTTTAAGTTTAAGGTATATCTAATTTCCCCCAACATCTCCCTCTTTCAGTCCAACAAATGGCTCTTTCTCTTATGATAATAAATACAATACAAAACAACAGGGGTAATTAGGCCACAGTTATGAGGGTTATATGGCTTAGCGTATATTCCCAATGTCCAGTCCATATGTATTTGGTACCTGACTTTAACTTTCTGCTATCTAACCATCTCCATGAGTTTAAAGTTCTATATCTAACTCAACATTCATACTAACTTGCAACACAATTTTAAAACATCATCCTAGATCTATCACACTTTCTTGACTCCTAAACAACACAAAATTTAATTATGAGACTCTAGCTTTCTATTCTTCAACCACCTCAGAATCCTGAGAGGGATAAAAATATCTGATTTTATAGGAAGTACAGGGTCTGCAGCTTCCCTAACTAAGAAATGACATACCAGTGGCTGCCTGGACAGTTCCCATTTTCTCTCCATACATTACAGCATCGCTCTTCAGTCGTTTGGCCCCGTTTCTCTGACAGACATTGATTGTAGAGCAGGGGTTATGAAGGACTTGCCTACCCTGTCTTGGCAGAGCCAGACTGTCGACTTACCTGCTTCCAGGTTTTGTCCTTTTTGGACAGCATTCTGTCTACAGTTGGAGCAAGGGGTTTTTCCTGCCAAGAGATAGGCTTGCGACTAATTCAATCATCTCCCATTGGAGATTCTTCGATGCTCATCTTCTACTTTGAGTAGAATAGGGGGTGCTGTCAGGAGTTGATATGTCTTGATATAAAAAAATCTAAAGTTACGAAAACATCTTTGAATGCCATATTCTGCAGATCTCTTGAGTTTTTTGAAGAGGCCCTATCTATCTCTTATGTTACAATAAGCAGATGTTGCTTGTTTCTTAGCAGCTTTATTTCTGATTAGCTTAGAAAATAACTATAATAGGCTGTCATAGTACCTAACACAATGACCAGCTTACATGCCTATTAGTTTGCATTTCTTAATTATCCTAAACAGTTTATGACAATTAGTATCAAAAGGCCGAAACTTCACATTTCATTTTTTTCTTTACCCCCTAACCTTTCCATCCAATTTCTCTGGAGTGGGGTGTCCCTATATAACAGTCCCTCATCTCAGTTCAGAGATCATATGAGGGCCAAGAGCCTCCTCATTCACTGGGGGTCTACTAGGCAGTACCACCAGTGAAAAGTGTCACATTGTCCGGGAGAGAGAACTAGAAAACAAACAAACAAATAAGCAGACAAACAGATAAAATGGATAAAAAATTAAAATAAAAAAATAAAAAATAAAATGTCTATGTCCATGTTCCCTTTGTTGTGTTGGTTGTAGTATCGATATCCTCTACTATATAGCTAAAATCCTACTATAAGTGAATAGATGCCATATGCATCCTTCTGATTCTGGGTTAGCTCACTCAGGATGAGCTTTTCTAGTTCCATCCATTTGGAGGCTTCTCTTAATAGCCATGTTAGTTACCAAACACAAGGAAAACAGATGGTAGTAATTTACCCAAGCATAGACTGAACCATCAATCAAAGAGTATGTATGGATGAAACCCAGTCCTTAAACTCATGGAGCTGAGGGACAGTTTGGTCTTTATGTGGGCTCTCTACCAGTTGGAGGGGGGGAGCAGTCAATTCCTAATATCAACTCTGTTTCCTACAGTTGAATACCTGTCCACTATCTGGGCTGCATTAACAGGCTTAATTGGAAGAGGCTGAAATTAGAGTTTGTGAGACATGAAATACTTGGGCAAGTTGGTCGGGGGTGGGGGTAAGCGGTCCTTTCTCTGAGAAGAAGGGAAGGGGGGAATGGGAGCAGAGGGTGGAAGGGTAGGATTGGAAGGAGGTGAGGGAGGGGGTCTGAACGGGATATTAAAATGAATAAATAAATAAAATTAAATAAAAATAGAAATGTTATGGGTATGTTTTGGTTTTAATCCCCAGATGTGGGATAGGAGGATGCTTCAATTTTCCACCATTATGATTTGCCTCATGCTCTAGCAGGGGTGTGATTTTGTCAGTTGAACAGAGGTTACATTTCAAATTCTGTGGACTCTTGAAAGGTACGTAAATGCTAGAGCTCCAAGAAGGCAGCCTGAGATTTTGGATGTTCTACCCTTCTGGACCACGCCTTGGCAGTGGCTGTGTTTGCTTTTCTTTTTAGTTGCTGTTTTCTGCTATTGCTGTTTGTTTGTTTACTGGATTGCTGGATTCTGGTTGGAGAAATCTTGAGGCAATGATCAAATTTCTCCCCAATGAACTCAACACCACTAACATCAGGAGGTAGTCTAATGGTATTGAAGCTCCCTTTCCCCTCCAGCCTTCTTCCTCTCCTACCTAGTGTTGAGGTGTTGGAAGGGACAGGTGTGGTATATGGAGGTAGGAAAAAGAACCCAAAGCCAGGCGGTGGTGGCGCACGCCTTTAATCCCAGCACTTGGGAGGCAGAGGCAGGCGGATGTTTGTGAGTTCGAGGCCAGCCTGGTCTACAAAGCGAGTCCAGGACAGCCAGAGATATTCAGAGAAACCCTGTCTCGAAAATCCAAAAAAAAAAAGAACCCAATAAAGTAGCCAAAAGTCCATCAATAAGATGTTTAGACAGTTGCTGCTTTGACAGAGTACCTGGATTTAGTTCCTAGCACCTACATGGTTGGTATGTCTTGTCTATAACTTCAATTCCAGAGGGTCTAAGGAACTAATGCCTCTTCTGAATTTCACAGGCACCAGGCACATACATGATTTACATTTATAACATGAAGGCCAAACACTCACACAATAATATAAAGTGACTACATCTTTAAAAATTAGAAAAAGAAAAGAAAAATGATACTTTCTTAACCTTATTTAGAAGTCCACAATGTCTCAGGTGTGATTTCTTTGTTTCCTTTAGGTTACATATTCTGATTTTTTAAAATATATGTATGTATACACACACGTGTATATAGAAATACATATATTTGAGACAGTCTCACTTTATATTTCATACTGGCTTTGAAAGGTAAGCCTCTGCTTTCCAAGTGTTAGTATTGCAGATGTGGGTTACCAGGACCAATTTTTATATGAGAAATTCCTATGATCACTTAAAACCAAATTGAAATAAACTAACCCTAAACAGAAATTTTTAAGTTTGAAATGAGTCAGAAAGTCTTTCATCCTTCAGTTGACATTAGTCTACTAGTCCAGTTTCCTAGTAATTCTCAGGTTTAGTAGCAGCTCTTGTTTATCAGAGTTCTTAGATGTTCCTTGATGGTTAAATGGGAGAAAGTCAGGAAACATACACAGGAAATTCTACTTGTATGTGGTATCTATAATGATATATATAACTGATGAACTTAGAAGAGACTGTGCAGAATTTATTTGCCTAGAGTTAATTGGTGAGATGAAAATGAACAAGAAAATACATTCTTTCAAATTATAAGAACACTTGGCAAGTTATCAGACACATTCCATTTGGGGACAGATTGCTGGATATGAAGTAGAAATTTTATTGGAACTTTGTGTAATGAATATATTATTTTCAATATATTATTTTATGAACTGTCAGATATTTAGCCATAATTATGATTTCTTCATATAGAATGTTCATTTTGTCCTTCTAAAAGAGCATATTCTTGGGTAAAATTCACAAAAAAACTAATTAATAAGTACAACTCATTGTTTGTTAGCCATACCAAATTGTTTCAAAGTTATCCCTCCTAGGAATAAAATAATTTCAAATTAGCTATTTAAGTTAATCCCATACAGTACTTCCATTTCAGCATGAGTGTGTAAGTGTTGTCATGCAGTAGAGTATCTATAAATGCAATAAAAATATTTACTAAATACTTTTTCATAATATGTTTTCCAAAGTTTAGAGATTCATGTCTAATACTTCAAAAGAATGAGTAAAAACATGCTATATTAAAGTTATTTATGTGTTTATACCTCCACTGAATTGTAAGGGGGGATTTTAAATGTACTGATGAAAAGAATACAGTACTTGACTATTCAATATCAAGTGGAAACACACAAACATATAGACACATTTTTAATCACTCTTCTTATTCTAGAGGCATTAATATTGGACAGAGAATTTTCCATGACACCTCTCTTCTAGGACATTGTCATTATGTTGGGACAGAGAAAGTTTTAAAGAAAAATACTATCTAGATTATTGCTCTAACAGAGATGTGTAGATTGTGATGGATGTAACCAGGAACCACACCGTATAATTATACTCATCTCCATCAGAAGAATGAAGAACAAGGAATGCTTGAATTCACATGTTGCCTGGGTATTATAGGGAACCACTTTCAAAAGAAGTAAGATGGGCTAAATGAGAAAAATTTGAGTATTAATTAGAATGTATTTGTATTTGTGTATAGCAAAACTGTTATCAAGAGCACAAACAACAATAAATCCTGGCAACAATGTAGGGAGAAAAACATTTATACATTGCTGGTGGTTAGGTATATAAGGTGTTACAGCATATATGAAAATCATTATGTAAGTTATTCAAGTAACTGAAAAAAAATCAGCTATATTCTTCTTGAGTATATACCCAAAAGACTTTATGTCCTACTACAGATATTCTCTTGAACATCTTATTTATTGATATTTGCAACAACCTGAATATGGGATAAGCTAGAAGTCAATCAATAGATAAATACATAATGAGAATGCGGGACACATAAATAATGACATATTATACAGCTGAATAGAAAACATGGAATCATGATATTTGTAGGAAAATAGATACAACTGGAACCCATATGTTAAGGAAAACAAGCCAGACTCAGGAAGACAAAAGCCATACTTGCTCTCAAATATGGGAAGAATATTTAAAATGTATATTTAAATGTATTTTTAAAAGGAGATAGAAACATGGTTGGGCACAGAAAACCTCTTAGAATTTCCACTTGTAGTAACTAAAACCAATGGAAAAGGAAAGAAAGGAAAAAAAGAAAGGAAGGAAGAAAGGAAGGAAAAAGGGAGTGAAGAAAGAATTAATGAAAGAAAGGAAGGAAGGAAGGAAGGAAGGAAGGAAGGAAGGAAGGAAGGAAGGAAAGAAGGAAGGAAGGAAGGAAGAAAGAAAGAAAGGAAAAACATCTGCCAAGGGATTTCTTACAGCCTGTTTCAGAGTGCTTGTTGAAAAAAAAAAAAAGCAGGGTAGATCAAAGTATGAATGAATATGAAGATGACCAGTTGATCAGATGATCAAGAAATGAAAATGGAAATAATTATGAGAAAATTTCCTTACCTTGCAACATAAATATTTAGTCATCAGATGAACATCTCTCTTTCCTTTTATATTCTTTATCTTCATTCTTATGAAGTATTAACACAAGTAAATCCTGTTTTATATTAATTATGAGATATTGGGTGAGTTTATGGATGGATGAATAGACAGGTAGATGGGTAGATGGTGTGTACATTGTTTGATGGATGGATGGATGGATGGATGGATAGATAATTATATGGATGGGTGGGTGAATGAGTGGATGGTGGATCAGTGAGGGAATGTTGGAGGGGTGGGTGGGTAGATTGATTGGTAGGTGGGTGGGTAGGTTGAGTAGATGGTTCAACAGATGGATGGATGGGGATTAAATGGATGAGTGGATTGGTAGGTAAATAGGAGGATGATTAGATGAAAGGGTGCATGGGTCGGTGTATGTGCAGATGAATGGATGGTTGGGTGGACAGAAGTTGAATCTTATTTTGGCAACAAGGTTTGTCCAAGTCACAGTTACTTTGCATTTTATTCTGCTTTAATTTCAAAATTATAGTAACTGTGATAAACACAAAGTGTATATAAATGTGAAGCTGGCAAGGAGAGAGTTGTAGTGGGGCTGGTTGTGTCCCCTTTCAAACACTGAACGTCATTTCCCAGAAACCATTTACTAGTACCATTCCTGTAGGCATGAGCAGATGCTGTTCTTGCAAACACTAAAGGGCCTTAGTGTAACTCTCCTCAACATGCTTCCTGTGACCATGAAGTCAAACTAGGTCCAAGGCCCGAATCAGGTCTCCTGTACCATTGCTTACTTTCCAGCTTCCTTTGTACCTGTGAGTATTTGGACTGCAGTCGCCTTAATCTCTGATGCACACTGTGGAGCTGGTGCCTTTTCCTCCCTTTGACTAAGGGCACTATTTCTCCCAAGAGACAACTCCACCATAGAATCATGGATCAGAGATGCATTGGAGTTTGTCTGTCCACAAGGAGTCCCTCATCCTCACAACTACCTCCCAGTGTTCACTGCCCCCACTTGGCCTACCCTCCTTTCTTTCCTAGCTGCTCCCCTGACTTTATTTACAGGATCAAACTGAGAAGAGATAACCCTCCTTGAAATTCACAACTTCTGAAGCTGCCAGACTAAATATCTGCAGCAAGCTGTTGGTGTCCATTGCAGAGATAAGATTCTTTGACTGAAATCAACAACAAAAATTAGTGGCTGACCCAAGATCTTGGAGCTTTAGCTAAGCGTTCTTTTGTAATCATGAAAACCCAACATTAAATGTTTATATCTGTTTATGATTATACTTAGCTTATTAAAATATATTCTGATATATTATCATATACTAGTAATTACTCAGTGTGTAATTATTCTTGACACACTGTAGTTTGTCAGTTTTTGAGACAGCAAAAGATGGTAAATTTTGTAATTTTCCAACTAGATGTCATTCTTTCACAGCTGTAGGAAGCAGATTTTCCTAGAATCACAAAAATCTGATGACTTTATTAAAAACAGGTTTTTCTTTACCATTATGAAATGTAACAGTAGTTACTATTAATTTTTGAGAGATTAATTTTACTATTATGTGTCTGTATGTGTGTCTCTGTGTGGGTATGTGCACGTGAGTGTGGTTGCCTGTACAAGTCATGGATCCTGTGGAGCTGGAGTTTCAGGCAGTGCTGAGTTGCCCAACATGAGTGCTGGGAACTGAACTCAGGTCCTGTGCAAGTGTGCTACCTGTTCTAAACCGCTGAACTAACTCGCAGCTCCAATAATAAACAGTTTATAAATATTCCATGCATGATCAATTTTAAATTTAAAAATTTCTAATCTGGAATTTGTTTCAGTCTTTAAATGCTTCAATTTCTGTTTGTGTATCAGCCTTGTTATTATTCCTCCTAACTTGTTTTAGAGAATGAATAATGTCTGAATAATTGTACCCTGACGCTAGTCAGTCTTCCAAGAAAGCAATTAGATTAATTTGCCCTCTCTAAGCCTGTTGCTCTGGGTATAAGTATTATTACTGACAATTGAGGCAGAAGAGGAAAAATATGGAGTCTGGCACCTGATATTGGCTATCTTTTCCAGTTGACATTCTTTTCCCATTCAGATGTGAATTACAGTGTGAACAGATGGATGGCCAGACAGTTAAGGGTATGCTTCTAGCTCTGTTATCACATGAAGTCTAATATACTCATAAATATTTTAATTTGAAACTTCAGAGCAGTTGTTGACCTCTATCATCTTTTAAATACTTCTGCAGTTACACAAAATTTAAAAGAAAATACAAGGAGTGTAAAGGCAGAAAAGATCATTCTGGTCATATGCCATGGAAGAAAAAGATGAGGAATATATTACTTAACAACAACTTATTTTCACTGTGTATATCCATTTTAATTTATAACACAGAAATAATAATTTTTTATGGTTTAAAAACATTTTTATTTATCTTATACTGGTAAGGAGTTTTGACATTCTGTTTGGGATTGAATGTAGAGACTTCCACATACTAGGAGGATATACTACCACTGGGTTTCTCCCCAGTCAACCAGTGTTGTCTTTTTTTTTAATGTTTATTTATTACTTCAATTTACATCTCCATCACAGTCCCCTCCCTCCCATCCCTCCAGGTTCCACCCTCCAACCCTCTCCCTCTTCTCCCACCAGCATGGTAGTGGAAGCCACTCCAGAAAAGTACCTAACTGGACTTGGGAAATGAGGAAATGATGTCAATTTCTTGACCTGAGATACTTATACTCAGTCCCCTTGACTCATTAGTAGCTCACTTAATTGCATTGATCATTAGGTAATGAGTTTTGTAAAAGCATCAGTCAAAGAGATCAGTATTGAAAAACAAATCAAACAAACAAAAAGAATACCTAGTGAATCACATGTGCCAGAAGTCTCCAATCCTCTCTACTGTGTAGCTAGGGAAGTGAGTATACCCGGTTATAAAACAGTATTTCTGTGATCCAAGGCATTCATATTTTTCTCTCTTTCCTGAAGTTTGACATTTGGGAATAGTTCAATTGCTTAAGCCATGGCCAATTCTTCTATGATTCTTATTTATGCAGAAAACAGCAAGTTCTAGGAAGATGTATATTGCATTTAATTTTGTACTTTTTCATAATAGACAGAGGGTCTGCCATCATAGCTACAGGTAATGCAGTGTGCTTCCTTTACTTTAGATAAGAGGCAGCAAGGAAAATAAGCCAATTGAAAGCAGGAGTAGGTAACTGACTCAGGGCCCCAGAGGCTGAGCTCTGAATCCAACATCAGCTCATGCCAAGATCTCCCTTCCAGTAATGTGTCACAACCTGAGCCCAACAAAGACCACAGCAGGCTATTTCTACAGGAATGTGTGGTGTTCTTGATGAAGTCTTTAACTGCATGCACTACAGTACAAGGTGCTCCCATGGAAACTTTTCTTTCTCTCTTATCCATGAACCAAATACACACCAACCACTTACTGTTCCCTGTGGCTCCTCCCCTTTAACTCTCAGACAGGGCAGACACCTAATGAATCTATTGTATACAGGCTGTATGCTTTTTAGAGGATCCAGATAACAACAGATCGTGTGTGTGTGTGTGTGTGTGTGTGTGTGTGTGTGTGTGTGTGTGTATGTGTGTGTGTGTGTGTGTGTGTGTGTGTGTGTGTGTGTGTGTGTGT
>CAJQZJ010033026.1:3143002-3157525 GCA_907164525.1 Lophiomys imhausi | reverse complement strand
GTGTGTGTGTGTGTGTGTGTGTGTGTGTGTGTGTGTGTGTGTGTGTGCGTGCTATAGACTTCATACTGGCCTTTGGCACTCTTCCTTGGCAGCTTTTACTATTTATTTAAATACATTTTTTATTAATTCAAGTTACAACTCAATCATACACCCTATCCTCCTCCCCTCCCGGTCTCACCCTCCCACCCTCTACCTCTTCTCCCTCTTATTCTACTCCTCTGACAAGGGGAACCCCCACATATCAGCTCTGCTCAGTTCATCAGTCACATGAGGGCTGGAGCTTCCTCTTGCTCTGGGGCCCGACTTGGCAGCTCCACTAGGGTAGAGTGTCCCAGTAACAGATAACAAAGTCCATGACTGAAACTGCCCCACCCTTACATGTTAAGGGATTTGAATGAAGACCAAGTTGCCTATCCTCTATATTTGTATGGTGGGGGGGGGATCTAGGTCAAGTCTAAGCATTTTTCTTCTTATTTTGGTTAGTGTTTCAGTTGCTGTAAGCTTCTAGAAGCCTAGGTTAGTTGGTTGTGTTGATTTTCATGTGTTAATCTTTATCCCACTAGAACTCTCTATTCTTCCTCCATCTCTTACACAGGGCTCCCAGACCTTTACCTAATGTTTGGCTGTGTGTCTCAGCATACATTTTGATCTTCTGTGGGGTGGAGTTTCTTGTAAGATATGCTAAGTTCCTGTTCCTTTGGGTTTGTGGGTTTTAGGATAGTTATTTGGTACTATATGACTACCATCCAGTTATAGGTGAATAGATGCCATATGCATCTTTCTGGGTCTGGGTTAGCTCACTCAGGATGAGCTTTTCTAGTTCCATCCATTTGTTTGCGAATTGCATGATTTCCTTGTTTCTGATGGCCGTGTAGTATTCCATTGTGTAGATGTACCACGTTTTTTTTGTTTGTTTGTTTGTTTGTTTGTTTGTTTTATCCATTCTTGGGTTGAAGGGCATCTGGGTTGTTTCCAGTTTCTAGCTATTACAAATAAAGCTGATTTTAACATTGTTGAGTGGATGTCCTTGTGGTTTGGTGAAGAATCTTTTGGATATATTATTTTAATAAACTGTTAAGTGAATCTATCTTAACTTCTGAAATTCAAAAATTCAAACAAGAAATGATTACAACATAAAATTGGCATAATAATTTGTTGGGTATGCTATAGTTATCATTTTATTTCTGTTCTATATGTGGGACATATTTTAGTTTTAACTTAGTTTTACTCTCAGGAACATATATTTTAAGATATGGAAGACAACAATTTGTTTTTCACTGTGAAGTAATCATTTTAACATCTCACTGTTTCCTATATTCCTTAACACCATGAAAAGTTTTTCCAGTAACTGCTGATTTCATTTAGATGACAGAACTAAAGACTGAACTTGCAGTATTATTCACGATCACTCATGACCTTCTGAAACCACTTGGGTATCCTGTGCCTCCCTTCTAACCTGCAGACACTCACTGCACTTTTACAGAGTTCAGGGTTCTTTGAATGTGGGACCTGAAGATAACATATGAAAGACTGTGTGTTGTGATCTCCACCTCTCAGCCTCAAGAATGCCTGGGCTTCCTGCAACCATCTCCTCCACTTACCCCTCTGGTGTTTTCATGGAAAGGATAAGAGAGAGAGAGAGCTGTTGAGAAATACTTGCCATTTCTTAGTCCCTACGGAAGCATGGCTACAGACTTGAACTCTTGAATTTCTCTTTGCTTTAATCTCACAGAACTGAAAGCATTTCTAGACAAGACAAGATTTATATAAGTGGTCATAAAACAATCCCTTCTCTCTCTCCCAAGGAGAAAACCTCATCATTTAAACCTTCAAAATTAAAGAGTGTACATAAAAGGATAACACAGCTAGAGTGAAAGTCACTCCCATGGGGCAAGAGAATGAGTTTGGGGATTACACTGGTGGCATTGAAAACAATTAGGAGAAATTCAGAAATAACTTTTGCAGTTTCAGGACTGGGAAAATTCATATATTATTCTCTCCAGGAGAGTATGCAGTGTAGAAAAAAAAAACAGGTAATTCTGGAAAGCCAAAGGAAAAAAGCAAGACACTTGAAGGAGAGATCACAAGTATTTCTAAAACGAACTAATCTAGACATGAGAAGAGGGTGCCCAAGCCCTGAGAATACCAGCATATTCACTGAACCACTTATGAACCCAAGTTCTCGTCCATTCATGTGACCAGCTGAGTGAACTATGCTATTCCTAGAGACATTTACTAGTCAGTTTAGGAAGTGAACAAAACTGGGTTATGTGTAAAAACACCCCCAAGCACTTTCCTCTTGTCTATATCACCTTGACAAAACAGACCCTAAAAATGTATCATTACTCAAGAACAAATAGTTTTCTGCACTTAAAAACAAAGTAAAACATGCCAACTGTACATCAGTATAGAATAAACCACACAGAATGAGTGGCCCTAGCAGCACAAGTCTTTGACTGTGAATACTCAGCCAAATATGCTTTCATTTCATGTATGTGACTGTTTAGCCTGCATGTAAATGTGACACATGTATGACATTGTCTTTGGATTCCAGAAGGGGCCATTTGATGTCCTGGACCTGGAGTTAGAAACACCTGTGAGAAGCTTGTGCTGTGAATCCCAGAACCTCTGGAAGAGCAGTTGTGGACCAACGCCTAACTCTCCAGCCCTTTAGTCAAATGTATTAAAGCATAAGAACAAATAAAAAGAAATTACATGGCAGTAACTTAATTGATAGCAATGTCAGTAATGTTATTCAAATGTTCCCTTATAATTTTTAAGTAAAACAAATAAGTATTTTATTAATATCACATAGAGGTAGTAAATGTTCCCACTACTTGGTCTCATAGTTATCTTTAGTTATTAACCTGACACAAACCTAGAGTCAGTCACCTGAGAAGAGAGTACCTCTACTGAAGAATTGCCTCTGTCAGATATTTTCTTAGTTGCTAATTGATGTATGAGGGCCCAGGTGGGTAGGTCTATCCCTAAGCTGTATATAAACAAGCCACAGAGAGCAAGCCAGTACATATCAACCCTTCACAGATTCTTCTTCAGTTCCTACCTCCAGGATCCTGCCTTGAATTCCCGCCATGACTTCCCCAGGTAATAGACTGTGACCTGAAAATCAAATAAAATCTTTTTTTTCAAAGTTGTCTTTAAAGGGCCAAATGTTTTATCATAGCAACAGAAACCAAACCAAGATTATGTGCTAAAAATAAACCAAATATATAAATACTTAGTACCTCTTATCCATAACCCTTAAAATGCGCTGAAAATGGCTATTCTTGTACTAACCAGCAACTTTAACCCTAAGGAATGATTTCCTGATGTCAATGTGCACCAAAATACCAAGAGTCTCTCAGAAGACTAGTTGATTCTGAGCGTGAAGTTGGAGGCATCCAAGGATTCCTAGGACACATTTTCTTGAAAACGAATTCCTAAAACTTGTGATATCATGTCATTAATGAGAAAAGAACCAAACTGAACATATCTGTATCAAAATTTAAAGAAATAGACAAACAAAACAAACAAACAAAAAGACCAATCAGGCAATTTTAAATGAAATAATAATTATAGTTGATATGAAACACAGTATCTGTATTATACTTTATTGGTTCTGTAAAGTCCAGTAGTCTATAAGGAGTCAGTGAGAGAGAATGAACAAAGAGATACAGAGAATGAGTGATCCAGAAATGAAATGAATTTGTGTTAGTCTTGCATCCCCACTTTGATCCTTTTAATCTCATGCACTTTGGAGACTCTTGTGCCTTGTTTAATCTCCAACACATCAGTGAATCTCCATGTGTTCACAGCTTACAGCTAGTCCTGCAGATTGTTTTGGGTGTGGAGTAATTAGACACAGTGGAACTGAACTGGTCTCATGTGAGCAGTAAACTTCTTAGTAATGGGAGTGAGAAGCTGATGGATAAATTATCCCTTCTTTCCCTAGATCATTGATTCTAAGCCTAAATAGTGAGTAAGGAGGCCTCTCAAATTCCAAACAAGGTAGCAGACTGCCTGCTCATTTCTAGCAGCAACCACTGGGTAATGCACACAGTCTGTGTTTCCCTTTTCTCATCCACATCCTCATTCCTAACACTGGTGTTTCTGCAGAAGGCTGGCTTTGTTGAAGAACACATAAGCTTTTGCTTTAATGATATATTTTAATTTTTCTTTAGACTCTGTGTTAATACATTCTGTATAAATTCCAGTCCTTTCAATTTAGCAATCATGAGAGAAAAAATTAATATTTTCATAATATTAATCATGTTTCTCTTTAATTTTTAGGTTTATATCTTATTTTGTTTTTATGTGTGGTTTTGTGTTGTACTTCTTCCCTCTGGGTGTCCAGAGTCTGCTGCACACTGGGCTGGGGAGGAGAAGAGAAGTCCAGAATGGGTAGGATCTCCAGGATCCTAGTCCTGCTGGGAGTGCAGTGATGAAGTAGGGGTGAAGAGGAAAGCCTTCTCTGAAGATGTTAGTGTCTAAGTATTATAGCCCTTAGATGATACTGAATCAGCTCTCAGAGAAACAGCTCTCTTAGATTATATCAAGTGAAACAGCCCATGAGTCTTTATTCTAGGAAACAAGAGCTATATAAATCTTGGTAAATAGGATTTCCAGGGTAGATTTACCATATTGGTTGGGGCTTAAAGTATTGGGGCACCTCATTTGCATGGAGAGTCATTCCAGGTGCTAGGCAACTTGACTGCCTTGAGAATTGCAGGGTTGGGAGTTGCAGGGTATGTAGGCACAGAACAGAGAGGAAGGTACTTATTTCTCCTGGTTTCAAGATTTGAGATTTTTGGTCTCAAGATTGAGATTTATAGGGTTTGGGTGTGTCTGCAGAGAAGAGAAGAGGAAGTCACATCCATGAAATAGAATTAAGGACAGTTGTGACCCACCATGAGGATGCTGAGATCAAACTGTATCCTCTTCAAGAATATGCATTCTAAGTGCTAAGCCATCTCTCCAGTGTTGTAAATGTATCTCTTATAAATGGTTCAGTTAACGAATGAAAGTGCAACATGAGAAACAATACAAGTGAATATATAAAGTGATAGAATTGGGAAATAATTTTGATGCAGCCCATGTGCACTTGACACTATCAAAACTATCAACTGAATTGTTGATGGAGGATGAAGAACCAAATGTGACACTATCATTTTTTTTCTAGAGAAGAAAATATATCTATGTAATGAAACTACTCTATTAACACTTTAATCTACTAGACAACTTTGTAAATGCACAATTTTATAAATAAGAGGTAATACCTATATAGATAGATAGATAGAGATAACTGATGACATGTTAATATTAGCAAGGTGTTAGATATTAGAGAATTCAGGGTTTTTGATGTTTCAAAGTTATGTGCATTGACCTTAAAGCCTACTCACAAAGATCTAGTCACTGGAATCGTCTGTGATTGGAATGGGCAAGAATGGTTTTCTATATTTTCAGAGAGAGAGAGAGAGAGAGAGAGAGAGAGAGAGAGAGAGAGAGATGTTAATGGTTATGCTGCTATGGTATTTCAAAACTGTCTGTTGTGAACTTGGGTTTAAGGTTTGGAAAGACATCTCAATGGGTTAAAGAGGACCTTATTTATGATCCCTCAACACTCATATAAAGGCTGAGTTCTGTGGCACCCATCTATAAGCTCAGCTCTAAGAGAGCAGAGACAGATAGAATTTGGGGGCTTGTTGGTCAACAAGTCTAGCTGAAATGGTAAGCTCTAGGTTCAGTCAGAAACTAGGTCTCAAAATCAATAACGTAGAGAATGGTAAATAAAGATAGCAGATATTGACTTCTGGCCTCCACATAGGCATGAATGGTCATCCACGTGCATACCCTCAAGCCCATAATACATACAGTGTGTAAAATTTGTGGGTATGGTCCAGCTATAGATGATTATAATATCTTTTAAGTAGAAGTAACCCTGTAGTTTTAGTGTAATAACTATCGTGACTTAAAAATATTTCCATGTGTAAATAAAGATGTTTTGTCCCATGACTAGTCCACCAGAACATAATTTGGGTGACCTGCTATTTAAGGAAATGATGTAGATCCAATATTGTGGAATGACTAAAATCCCCTAGCCTTCTTCCCTCTGAGCACTCACTGCATTGTATAATAAGACTAGAAGAGCATTAGCTGCTTGGGGCCAATATAAGTCCCTTTCTTATCCAAAAGGGTACATTATATATTTCATTGTTAAAATAAAAAATCTAATCTTTAAGTATCTAGAAGGCTTTAGAACAAATCTCATTAACACTGCCAAATCCTTGGAGTGTATTGTCTATGTAAAATCTTGGTTATCTTTTAATTTTTTAAAAGGTTTTGAAAAACAAACTTAGTCTTCATTTCTTATAAACATTAGTGAAAAATATTTTTCATTGTTTTGAATCTAAAGAATGTCTGTTCCTATGACATTTAAATATGTTTCATGGCTTATAAAAGATATGTAATTTTAAGTATAGAGACAAAATATTGGAAGTACAAAAAAGAATAAGATGTAACAGATATGTATGCTAAATTATAAGTTTTGGTCAATAAATGGATGGTGCTCAATACAATGAAGAAAGGATAAGAGTTATTTATGTGTATAAATACACATGTCTTTGTGCATATAGGTAGATTATTAAAAAGTAAAATTGAATTTTCTGTAACATTTGACATCATTCTTCACACTTCTGAAAACATTTAGCCAGCCATTAATTTTTTGGCAAGGTCAGTTTTACAGGAATGTTGCTTGAGGAGTTCCAAGTTGTCTGCAGACACTTTCTCTCTACAGAGGTGCTGAGTAACTGAAACAGAGGCTATACATACAAGAAACCTAAGACATTTATTATCTGATTCTTTACAGAAAAAAGTTTGCCTACCCCAGTCCTGAAGGTTAATCAGAGAGATAAAAAGAAGCCTGGTTTGAAAAGTTAAGTTTCTGTAACATAAAAACAATCAAATTCTTAGAAGGAACATAACTTTCCAGGGGGAACACCCTGATCCTTATACATTGACACTGGATGCTAGAGCTAGCACCATGCATACATGGGCTGTGCCTCAAAAGCCCTGTCTTCTCTGAGGAAGTATCCTCTGCTCAGATGCTCCCTCAGAATGGGATGGTATGATGGCAAATGGGCCACAGTGGGAGATGCAAGATTGACAATTTTGTAGTCAGAGTATGGAGTAGGGTTTCTGCCTGAAGGCAAGTCTCTGTAGAGTGAATGGTTTAAGACTCACTAAAAAGTCTCCTAGGCAATTTGGATCATGTTGGTGGAGTGTGTGCACCTGACCCTAGGTGCTGTAAAACTGTTCATTTTCTCTACTCTCCTTCCCACAGCATTTGGATCCCAATTCCTTGACCCATCTAAAGGATATAGAGCAAAGGGAATATTGGGTTGCTCTGTGAGAGGTAAGCAAAGTGATGGTGATATGTAAAGTCTCATAATTGATTATCTACTTTGATGCATATTTCTTTACTGCTAAGAGTTGTAATTTGGTTTTGGGTCCAAGTCTCACTTATGATCCAAGGGTGGGTTGAAATATTGGGTTCAAGATGGGCCAGCTGATTAAACAACTTTGTGCCACTGCACACAGTGAGCAATGAGGATTGTTTCATTAAGACCTGAGATGCAGAGTTAGAGTTTCTTAAACTGGGAAACAGGTGCTTCAGAGGCTGCCATTTGGGTGACTGGAAATGGTGATCAGGATGCAAGTCTGGCTAGGCAACCATGGCTGTAATGAGGGTATTAGCTGGTGCCCCAGATGCTCAAAGATTGCAGTGGTAGTAGGAGACCTACCTAGGCAGCAGCAGCAGCAGCAAGGCAGGAGCATGTGCCCCAAGCAAACCTAGCTAGGTAGGTGAGTCCAGCAACAAGTTCTTCCTTACCAAGTCTGAAATAAACAGTTCAGTCTCAGATGGTCATGGTGGAAGAATGGAGAAAGAGAGTTTATTTCATGAATCAGGGACATTATAAAACTTTGGGCAGTGGGAGGGGTTTTGGAGGTGAATGTGTTTGATTCACTCTAAGAGTGTCAGGTTTACTTCATTAGTATGAAGCAGTACTGTCCTAGCAGAAGAAAGGGAGCATAGTATCTAATTATCACATAGGAAGCAGGAATAGGGGAAGAACTCCAGGTGTGGTTAGAGCATAGACAAAAAGGTCATTAGCTGAAAAGTAAAGCATCAGAGAGATCTTATTAGCATGGGGCAGTACCTCCAGGGATCCCAAGGTGTACACTGGGGAGATTTCCTTATCAGGAAAGGGTTAGGCCTATAAATTTTCTGAGAGTTATGTGACAATCCTCAGACAGAGGGTGTGGGGTGTGGGATTCCCTAGATCAGGGAAAAGGGGACTCTGCTGAAAGAGAGACTATATCAGTTAGCCTGAAGATCAGAGACTTTATGCCAGACTTCAATGTTAACAGCAGAAATTCCTCACACCAAAGCTTGCTCTTGGACTCTCCTTTTATCTGTCATCAAATGGCACTGTCACATTTAAAGTGAGTCTTCACTCTTCATATAACACATCAAGTACATCACTCAGCAGTAGACCCAGAAGGTTATCTTTTAGTGATTCAAAGCCCAGTCCACTTGACAACCAAGATCAACTACCATAGCCACAAATGGAGTGTTTTAAACTAGTAAAACTGATGTTTAGCATGAATCTTATTAGCAAAATGCAGAACAGAAAACACGAAAATCCTAGGGGAGTACTTGTAGTATGATTGTCAATGATTAAAACATAAAGCCAAGAAAAAGAATAAATCTGGACTGCAGAAATTTTCTTTAACAAAGCTCTAGATAATAAAGTCAGGGAATGATGAACACCACATTGAAGGGAAGTCAGGAAGACCAGAAGAGAATACTGAATAAAGTAAAGTAATGGACAGGGATATAGTCTCAATTTTGTTCATGCATTTAAAAAAATAAATCAAGGTATGGAGAAAACAAAAGATTAAAAACAAAGACACTGCTGTGTTCTTGGCTCCGAGTGATCACAGTGTTTTTTTCACCTGATACTTTTATTTAATGAACAATTTGTTTTCAAATTAGAAAAAAATAGCCCACTCAAGACTTAATTATGTTTATATATTTATAACCCAATAAAATATTAACATACAAATGAATTCTTAACCCAAAACTATATGGCAAAACAAACTTTCTAATCTCCAGTTTTCTGCTGAAACCATCAAAACACAGAAAATGACTGTGATGCATGCCTACCTCTCATTTACTGCTTCACTGAAAGAAACAACATTTGAAAATTATCTGTGATTTTGATCTCTGTTTGAATTCAATTAATATTAGCTCTCTAAATAGTAATTTGAAGTTAGGTCTTCCCCATATCAATTAAATTGTAGCCTATCAGGGAATGTTTGTACATACACATACACACACACACACACGCATGACATATACACATTTCTTCTTATCAAAATTACATTAATAGAGTGTTCATATGAACTACTATCTAATAACATAACTATTCACACAATTAGAGTTTAGGATAAAGCAACCACACCTTTCAATGAAGAGGAGTTTGTCACATGAGAAGAACTAACTACTTGGCAGAATCCCAGTATAGTTGGCAAATTAAATTTTGCATCATTTCATGCTCACTCTATAAATCTATTATATAGGAGAAAGGAAAAGTGTAACAGTGTAAACTTATAAATATGAGAAGAAAGAGGAAAAAGCAGAAGGAAGACTTTGGATCTGAAGAAAAGGATACTCATGGCACAGCAGGTGCCATAGGAGAGTATGGTGCAGAGAAGGATTCTATAGATGCTCCAGGAGTTGAGACATAATAGTATTACCACACATGAAGATGTGGCTGAAAGAAGAGAGACGGCTGAATCTGAAGAGATCTAGACACAGGATCCTGTTTCATCAGGGGAGACAGAGAGCTGTCTTCCATTTCAGCTCACTAAATAGTTGGAGGCTTATTATCTGGAGCATGTAAAACATAAAGTGTCTAAACAAAAGACACCAGGCAACCTTAAGAATAGATATCTTAGAAAACTTGGAGTAGCTCAGCCTCAGGACCCAGCCATACCACTTCTGGGTATACATCCAAATGACTCCTCGCCAAATCACAAGGATGTTTCCTCATCTATGTTCATAGTAGCCTTATTTGTGATAGCTAGAAACTGGAAACAACCCAGATGTCCCTCAACCGAAGAATGGATTAAAAAACTGTGGTACATTTACACAATGGAATATTACCCAGCTATCAGAAACAATGAAATTATGCAATTTTCAGCCAAATGGATGGAACTAGAGAAGCTCATCCTGAGTGAGCTAACCCAGATTCAGAAGGATGCAAATGGTATCTATTCACTTATAGTCAGATTTTAGCTATATAGTACAGGATATCTATACTACAACCAATGCACCAAAGAGAACATGGACATAGACTTTTTCTTTTTCTCCCTGTCATTGAGACACTTTTCCCTGGTGGTGTTGCCTTGTAAGCCCTCAGTGTATGAGGAGTCTCTTGGCCTTCATATGACTGCTGAACTGGGGCAGAGGACTGTTATGTAGGGACGCTCCACTCCAGAGGAGTGGGATGGAAGGGTTGGGGGTAGAGGGTGGGAGGGAAAGACTTGGAGGGGTGGAAAGAGGACACTATGATGGAGATGTAACCTGAAGCAATAAATAAATAAATTAATTAAAAAAACAAAACAAACAAAAAAAGAATAGACTCATAGGGACTGAAGAAATTACCCAGCAGTTAAGACTTTTGGCCCCTTCTGAGGGCCAGCCCAATCAATTGCCAGGTCTCACAGAGGAGATAGGAGTCAGCAAAGGAAGAATGAGTCAGGCTCGGGGTCAGGGAGAGTCTTGCACCCTGAGTGATTGGCAATCAAAGTGCTACTTTATTTATACAGAACTCAGTAGGCAAGGATAAATTCATGTTGTTCCAAAACATAGATCACATCATTTTTGTTCTCAGGCACATATTTTAACTTCCTTTTGGTCATAGCTTTAGTCATCATTGATAAACCATGCAGAACAGAATTACATTTTAAAATCATTTTCCCTCATAAACCCCACAAACCAACTTTTGAGAATCTTGAGGCATATTTTGCCAAAGTATGCAGCCCATTTTCAGACTGGGTTGTCAAGGCCAATAGATAGAAAGGAAATCTCTAAGAGAGCCTGAGCAAATTGGCATGTCCCAAGCAATATATTATCAGCTTATAATAGTCAGAGTCCCAGTTGTCATTAGGCCAAAGAAATATCTTCAGGCCAAAGCTGCAGTTATTATTCAATTTATGGCATAATACAATGTTTGTATTTTACATATTTGTAGAATCTATTTATATGTTCAATCTTGGTATTTTTTGTTCCTTGGTCACATGACAGCACAGTGGTCCTGCATGAGCTAACTTTTCTGAGAAATGGGGTCTTAATACTTTATTCTTTTATCCTTTATCCACACCATTCTTTTCCCATCTGTATAAGCCCCAGTGTACGGGAGAGATAACTACAGTCAATCTAACTTTGTTGCTTTATATTATTGTCCACATTTGTACCCAATCTTATGTGCCATGCAATCACCTGTGCATATAGGAGGAAAGGTTTTAACCTGATCTGCTGCCAACTCCACTAGCCTAACTAGTTTACCTTTGTAAGTTACTTTGTTCTGAATATCTTGTTCCTGAGTAAGTGCAGGGGCAGGTGATCCAAGAGTATCTTGGAGTCAGAGCCTCATAAGGAGGTGTCTGGCATTTTTAAGCCACAACCCCCAGAGCCTAAGAAAGACCTTCAAGTAGGCCAAACAAGACCTACTTGGAAGGGGTAGTATGCTCAGGTCATTCCTGGGGAAACTTAGAAACAGTACAGTTGTGAGAAGGCATAAATAATTCATAAGAAATTTTCTATCAATCCAATATCCCCAAGTTGTACAAATGCTAAAAGCCCCCTGCCCCAAGAATGCAACATGTGAAAATCAAGACCAAAAAAGAAGGGTGTTCTAATGGCAATTGTAACATGCAACTCAGTTTGCTGAATCTTTGTAAAGCAGCCATGCTGGCTTTATGACTTTCACTGTCCCCATTTGATATGGCTGTGCCAGGTTGCTCTTCTAGAGTATCCAGTTTCAATTTCCAGCTCCCACGTGGTGACTTACAACTCCAGTCCCAGGAGATTTGATACCCTCTTCTGAGGACTGTAGGCACCAGGAATTTATGTGGTGCACAGACATACATGGAGACCAAACACTCACACATAAAATGAAAAAAAAAAGATTAAAAAAGAAAACTATGAAGATAGACTCAGCAGTGTATCCAAAGCTTATATCACATTTTATTTTTAAAGTCCACCAATAGTTATTAGAGTGATTTTTTCATGCAGTGAGTTAAATTTAAATAGAAAATGGTATTACAGAAAAAAGAAACAAGTAATTTGTGGAGTAACACATTAATAAATACAGTGGCTGTGAGTTAATGCCAATAAATAGTAAAGCTGGAGTGTTTAGTGTTGAGGGGTCACAGGGCTCTGCAATTATTTATGACCTCCCAGATTACTGGTTCACTGAACTGTGAGAGGTCTCTGAGCCGCTCAAGTCATGTATGAATGATAAAGAGTTAATGCAGAGTCCAAGACTCACATCACTGAGGAGTAGGAGTAGTTGTCTGAAAGCCCCTCACAGTAAGTACTTTTGGTAGCCAAGTTGTGGACTGAAGATGGAAATATGCTTGAGTTTATTTCATGGTGACTGACATCTGCTCCAGTGAGCCTCTTGAGACTGTAAGTCAATTACACACCAGATCTAGTGAGTAATTAATATTTCATGAAAATTATGGGAATTTGCATAGGTTTAATACATACCACCACCCCCTTTAACTCGCAGTAATTTATCTGGATAATTCTCTTTCATTGGAGAATAAACATGAGGCAGGCCTCCAGAGAAAGAGAGTTTCAGGAAGGAATAATCCACTTTAAATAATTTTAATGTAAGGAAACCACCATATAAATCTTCAAAACTACTAATTCTTTCAAAAATTGTAACTATGTGTTTTATCTAGACAAAAAAATATAACCGTTAGTCTACTTACTTTGTAATACTTTAAAAACACTAGAATACTTTGAATCATCTATACACTTTGACTTTATTTACTCTTAAGATTTGAGAAGTATAGAATTTACTACTCTGCCTAATAGGAACTAATTATGTTATTATCAGGCAATATTTGAAAATGTGAGAAACTCAAGCTTGAAATTAGTTAATTAAACATTAGTAAGATTTTATATACTGTTTGCAATTAAGTAATGTGATCAAATAGAAGGCACATATACCTAAAAGTGATAGATTTACAGATTCTATTTTTTAATTGACTCTCTTTGTGTGTGTACATGTGTGTGTCTGTGGGTCTGTGGGATATGTGTGTGTGTGTGTGTGTGTGTGTGTGTGTGTGTGTATGTGTGTGTACATGTTTATATGCAGGTACCTGAGGAGACCAGAAGACTGTGTCAGATCTGAAGGTGAAGAGACAAAGAAAATTGTGAGCTGCTCAATGTGAGTGCTGAGAAGTAAATTTGGAACTTTTGGAGGAGCAGTACATGTTGTTAAATGCTTAACTATCCATATAGCACTATAGCTTACTTACTGATCATTGAATAACAGAAACCCACACTCAGACTTGTGGAATGCCTACCAGAGAAACCCTATAGCCCTGTAATTCATAACTTCTGAGGGTGTACTTGACCTAACCTGATCATAATGTAAGTCATGCTCTAGAATGTTCTATTAAATCAAGTAAAAGAAGGAAGAGATAGAGAGAATGAGAACAAAACAAACTTAAGATACATTTTTTAACTACACAAGGCAGAAAAACCACTTTTTCCACCTTGGCTCTCACTGGGAATGATACATGACAACAGTGTTTAACTACTGTAATTCCCATGCAATTACAGTCTTCATATTTAATGATAAAGAACACATGCCACTTTATAAAATACAGTAGGGTAGTGTATGTGAACAGAAAAAAAAAGTTCATAGGTAATCAATGTGATGAGTAATCTTGGTTGACAAAACTGGGAAGATGGAACATCAATTAAGACATTTTCTTTATCATGTTGTCCTTTGGACATGTTTGTATGCCATTTTCATGACTGCTAATTTATTGAGGAGGACCTAGCTAACTGTGAAGAAACAGGGGGGCCTGGGCTATAAATGAAAAGTAGTTGAAAGAGCCACTAAACCCAATTCCTATGATGTCTAAAATAAGACATGAAATAATCTTATGCTTTCACACCACGCTCTTCACCTTGCAAGACACTGATATTAAAACTCACAAACATTTAGTATGGATCTGATAAGAAGCTTGTGAAGGAGAGTAAGAACTCATGTTATATGCAATAGCTTGAAGAAGCCTAGATATTTGTAGAAAATCATTGTGTCTCATATCTGCACCTCAAGGAGAACAGACTTATTTTTAATTAATTAATTATTTAATCTATTTATTTATTACTTCAGGTTACATCTCCATCATAGTGTCCTCTTTCCACCCCTA
>CAJQZJ010033026.1:3112288-3128002 GCA_907164525.1 Lophiomys imhausi | reverse complement strand
GCAGCCTGTCTTTGAGCCATCAGTAAACACATTTGGTGACCCTTGAAGTGGTACTGCTGAAGTAACCTTAGGGAATATCACTGGCTGCTCCTTAAAAAATGATAGTAATGGATGCTTAGGATAATGGTTATCAATCACTCCTTCAAAACTACATTGCAATATTGCCCAATCATCTACAATGCCACACAAAATCTTAATTTGATGACTGGAATAGGGCACTATTATACTGGCAGGAGCAACTCCAAAAGACTGCAAGCATTGTTGGATACCATTCAAGGCTAAAGCAGCAACTGCAGTGGGATTATGTTCTATGGATTTTTTTGGAGAAATCTTTGAATAGGTCCATAATAATGGTCCATCCTGCCATAAGAATCCTGTAGGTTGACCATAGGTGGCAAATATGCACAATGCAATGGGCTGTCCTTCCTGCCATCTCTTTAGGAAGGCACTCTGTAACCTTTCTTCCACTTTACATAAAGCTTTTCTTGCTTCTCCTGTTAATTGCCTAGGAGAATTAAGTGCTGAATCACCTTTCAAAATATCATATAGGGGTCTTATTTCATAATTTGGTAGCTTCAAATAGCCTCTTACCCAATTGATATCTCCTAACAACCTTTGAAAATCATTTAGAGTCTTTAAATTATCTTTTCTTATCTCAATCTTTTGAGGTATTATCTTTTCAGGTCCAACCTTCGCTCCTAAATAATTAACCACATTTTCCTTTTGAACCTTATCAGGAGCTATAAATAACCTTTTCTTTTTTAATAATTGAACTAATTCTTCATAGGCCTGATCTAACATTTGTTCACCCTTAGCTGCCAGTAAGATATCATCCATATAATGAACACATCTCAAATCTGGAAAATTCTTTCTCAAGGGAGCAATGGCTTCCCCCACATACAGTTGGGACATAGTGGGGCTGTTTGCCATGCCCTGAGGTAATACTACCCATTCAAACCGCTGATCAGGTTCCTCATGGTTACAGGATAGAACAGTAAATGCAAATCTCTCACTATCTTGGGCACACAAAGTGATGGAGAAAAAACAATCCCTTATATCTATAACTATAATGGGCCATGAGGCTGGCAAAGATGATAAAAGTGGCAAGCTGTGTTGCACTGGGCCCATGATCTGCATTTGTTGATTTATGGCACGCAGGTCATGCAACAATCTCCATTTTCCAGATTTCTTTTTAATGACAAAGATAGGTGTATTCCAGGGAGATACAGATGGTTTTATATGCTTTAAAGACATCTGTTCATCCATCAACTCTTTGGCCGCATTCAATTTTACAGAGGAAAGTGGCCACTGAGGAACCCATACTGGGTCCTCCGTCTTCCAAGTTATGGGAATGCCCTCCTCAGTGGCCCCTAGGAAAATTCCAGGCCCTGTCTCTTTTGTCTTTGCTGCATAGATATGGGACTCTTCCTCCCCTGCAAATATTTTCCTATTCCAAAGCCTGGAGCATATCCCATATCTTGCATCATACGTTGGGCTGAATCAGAATAATCATTACTCAATTTAAATCCCATATCCTTTAAAAGGTCTCTTCCCCAAAGGAAGATAGGGAGCTCAAGTACATATGGCTGCATTTCTCCTGAGTGGCCTTCTTGGTCCTGCCACTTTAATAATCTTGCACTCATATCTGGAGTCTTAGCATAACCCAGGCCTTGAAGTGTTTGAGAAGAGGCTTGTATGGGCCAACCTGAAGGCCAGTCTTTCTTTGCTATGATATTCCTATCAGCCCCAGCATCCAAAAGGCCCAGGATCTTTTTACCATCAACTTTTAACTCCACGATGGGGCGTTGGTCCATATCCAAGGAGAGAAAAGTCACATCCGTGCCCGTGGACCCAAAACCATCTTTTCCTCTCTCTCGATCCTTTGCCGCATAGCGATCATGTAAGCTCGGTAACATGATCAACTGAGCAATTCTATCTCCAGGAGAGATAGCTGTTATACCACGGGGGGAGGCTACCATGATCTTAACCACTCCTGTATAATCTGGATCTATAACTCCAGGATGGACAATAAGTCCTCTCAAGGCTGATGATGACCTCCCTAACAGCAAACCAACTGTACCAGGTTCAAGGGGTCCTTTAAAATCTGTTTCAATTAACTGGACCCCCATTTTGGGCGTTAATACGAGTCTGGTGGTGGAGCAGATGTCCAACCCTGCTGAGCCTGCAGTGGCTCTCTGCGGTCTCTCGGATGGCGGAGGGTTGGCCATCTCTCTTGATTCTGTTCTTTGTCCTGATTCTCTACTGCCTCATATATTTGTGGGCCCTGGGGTCATGGGCCCCACTGTACATTTTTTGGACGAGCGCCACCATAACCTTGAGTCAAAGGCTGGCCATGGATGTCTGTCACTGAACGGCATTCATTAGCCCAATGGTTCCCTTTTTTACATTTTGGGCATAACCCCGGCCGCCTGGGGTGTTGTACACTTCCTGTACTTCCTGTACTCCTTCCCCTGGGGCACTGTCTTTTAAAGTGTCCCATCTTGCCACACTTAAAACAAACTCCTGAGCTTCCTCCACCTTTTCTGGTCAACTGTACTACTGCGGCAGCAACCAGCATTAGTTAACGGCCCTCCAAGTTCTCTACACACTTTCACCCAGGCTTCTAGCCCTTTACTCTTGTAAGGGGTGATAGCAGCTCTACACTCTTTAGTACATTGCTCATAGACCAACTGTTTTATTAGTGGCATGGCAGCATCTGGGTCACCAAAAATCTTCCCTGCCGCTTCCACCAATCATGCCACAAAGTCTGAAAAGGGCTCCATGGGGCCCTGTAGAATCTTAGTTAAGTTCCCACTCACCTCCCCTTTGTTAGGAAGGGATTTCCAAGCCTTGATAGCTGTCTGGTTTATTTGTTCATAAACCTTATTGGGATATCCTGTCTGCTGGTTGGCAAATCTCCCCTGCCCAAGCAGCATATCTCTATCCCAGGCTGGATTTCCATTTCTCTGATTAATGGCTGCTTGCTCAGTGGCATACTCAATCAAGAAAGCTTTCCAGTCTAAGTATTGCCATGGACTTAAGCAGGCGCGGGCCAGGCCACTCCAATCACTCGGAGTCATACAATGTCTGCTTAATGCTTCCACTTGAGCCAATGTAAAAGAAGCAGTAATGCCATAGGTACGAACCGACTCTGCAAGGGATTTAATTACTTTAAAATCGAGCGGTTCCTCGTACCTATTCCCTTGTGGGTCTTGATATACCGGATAGGCAAACTGTAATTCTGTTCTTACTTGTGTCCACACCCCCGGGCAGAAAGATCTCCCTACTTTCAGGGACTGAACAGGCTGATCTATCTGAATGGCTTCTGGGTATGGAGGGGGAGTTGAAGGCGCCACGGCAACGGCTTCACTTACACCGACTGCCGCCAACGTGTCTTTCTCTTTTACCTTTTTCTTTTCTCTTTTTCTAATAGCAATCCTCTTCAACTGTTCTATTAGAGCGTATAGCTCCCCTTCAGAATCCGTGCCCTCTGAGTCCTCAAAATCTCTAAAATCTCTAAGATCGGGATAGAGAGGGACCTTCTTTTTGCTTCCCTTTTCACTGTCTTCCTGCTCAGATCTTTCACCTTTTTTGCTTCCCTTTTCACTGTCTGCCTGCTCAGATCTTTCCCCTTGCAGCAGTTCCAAGGCTGATTCTCCCTCCTTGATTGCGTTACAGCATCTCTGATCTTCTAAACAAGTCCTCACCATCTTCCAAATCGGTCTTACTCCATGCTTCAGAGTACCTTGCTCCCAAGCAAAATCCAAGTCCCTGCCTAATTTGTCCCAGCAGGATACCGTAAGATTCCCGGACACCGCAAACCACGGAGCCATGGAGTCACATTCATTCAAAAATCTCTCTAGGGTTGACTTCTTAAGTTTCAAATTCCTAGCTAAAAGTAGCTCCTGAAGAGCCAGAAAAATTGGATGTGACTGAGACAATCCCATGATTAAAAATTTACTTTCCTCAGTTGAGGGACATCTGGGTTATTTCCAGTTTCTAGCTGTTACAAGTAATGCTGCTATGATCATATATGAGGAAACATCCTTGTGGCTTGGTGAGGAATAATTTGGATGTATGCTCAGTAGTGGTATGGCTGGGTCTTGAGGTAGAGCTATTCCAAGTTTTCTAAGATATCACCAGACTGATTTCCATAGTGGTTTTACAAGCTTGCATTCCCACCAGCAATGGAGGAGGGTTTCCCTTTCTCCACAACCTTGCCAGCATGTGGTGTCATTTGAGTTTTTGATCTTAGCCATTCTGACAGGTGTGAGATGGAATCTCAGAGTCATCTTGAGTTGCATTTCTCTGATGATTAAGGATGCTGAGCATTTCTTCAAGTGTCTCTCAGCCATAGGAATTCCTCCTTTGTGAAATCTCTGTTTAGCTCTGTTCCTCATTTTCTGGTTGGATTATTTGGTTTCTTGGCATTTAATTTCTTGAGTTCTTTGTAAATTATGGATATTAGCTCTCTGTCAGATATGGGGTTGGTAAAGATTTTTCCAAATCTGCAGGCTGCTGTTCTTAACAACACTTGATCTTACCTAATTGGTGGGTTCTCCAGAACAGAAAGATAAAGTTACTTCACAGTTGACTTCTTTCCCTTTCTTTTTTCCTGTTCTTTCTTCAGTTTCTACTCATAGCAATTAACTACATCTCTTAGGCACCACCTTCCTTCTTCCTGATGAATATAAATCCTTGTCTTAAAACTGAGTAGGAAAAGATCTGGAAGAAATTAGCTTTCATGTGTGATTGAAAATGGTCAATTAGTATAAAATCAGTTAAAGAAAACAACTGCTATTTGGGGTATATTTACAGCATCTAGTCTCTAGCCACAGTCTCTTTTAAATCATAAACACCCTTACATGAATTTTTTAAAACAACTTGATGTGACATTAGATAAAAGAAGCTTTGTCATTTGTCTATAAATAAACACTCTTACTGACCTATTACTCTTTTACCTAAATTCTTATCAAAGTTTACTGTGATGTTTTGCTATTTGAATTTTGCCCTGTCCTCTCCTCCTCCTTTCCATCTTACTTTCTCTCCTTACTGTCTTCTTCCTCCCTCTTCTCTCCATCCTCTTCTCTTTCTCCTACTCCTTGCTCCACTTTTCCTCCTCTCCCTCTATTATAGTTTGTATTTCTACTGCTGTGAAGAGTTATTATGACCACAGCAACCCTTAAAATAGAAAACATTTAACTCTGACTGGCTTCCAGGTCAGAGGTCTAGTACATTATCATCATGATGGGAAGCATAGTGGTAGGGAGCCAGACATGGTGCTGGAGCGATAATTAAGAGTTCCACGTCTGGATCCACAGGAAGCCAGAAGTGAATGGTGCATTCTGGCAGAAATGGTGCTGGAGAAGTAGCTGAGAGTTCTACATGTGGATCAATAAGCAGGGTATGAATAGTGTACACTTTCCAAAAATTGATACACCGACTCTAACAAGGCTATACCTCCTAATAGGACCATTTCTTATGGGCCTATGGGAGCAACTTTTACTCAAACTACCACATTCCACTTCCTGGACCCCATAAACTTATAGCTATATCATATTGCAAAAGGCATTTAGTTCAACTTCAAAAGTCCCCATAGTCAAAAACAATCTCAAACATGTGTAAATGTCTAAAGCTCAAAGTCTCTTCTGAGACACATACATCCTCTTATTTGTGATCCCCTATAAAATCAAAATGCAAAAGCATAAATATACTGCCAACATATATTATAATTCCAAAAGGGAGTATAGTGAGAACATGTTAGACCAGATCAAGACTGAAAACCACCTGGGAAAACTCCAAATTTTGCATCTGCTTGTTTGATGTCAAAATGCTCTTTAGATCTTCAACTCTTTCCATCTTTGTTGACTGTAATACACTTTTTTTCTGGTAGGCTGGTCACACTCCCTGTTAGCAGCTTTCCTTGTCAGGTATTCCATGACTCTAGCTGCTCCAACATCCGGAGATCTTCAAGACAATCCAGGCTTCATTTTCATAGTGTCGAAATGACCTGTCTAGGTATCTTTGCAGAAACATACCTGACACTTGTCTGGCCTCAGAGACTTTCCTCAGCCATCGATACAGACTCCACAACCTCTTTCTTTTATCCTTGACTCGAAATCTTGAACCATGTGGTGGAATCTGCCAGTTTTGCTTACTGGGGCCGGAACATGGACCCCTCTTTCAAACACATCTTCACCAATTTTCTGTTTTCAATGATTTCCTTCCCTGCCTAAACTTGGTTGTCTTGGAACTTGATCTGCAAACCTACCTGGCACTTAAATTAGCTATCCGCCTACCTAGGCCTCCCAGCAACATATTCTTCTCCTTTGAAACCACTTGAGCCATGTCCCCACAGTTCAGATCTCACCTCAGTGCCACACCTTTTCATGCTTTTACTAGCATGATCCACTAAAACATTCAACTGATTTTCTAATCCAAGGACCCAAGACCACATTCCTCCACACAAAAGCATGGTCAGGTCTATCATAGAAATACCCCACTGATGATGTCAACTTCTGTCTCTGATGCTGTGAAGAGATACTATGACTATAGCAAGCCTTCTAAAGGAAAACGTTTAAGTAGTGTGGGTTTCCAGTTCAGAGGTTTAATCCGTTATTATCATGATGAAAGTGTGGTGGTAGGCACCCAGACATAGCTCTGGAAAGAAAGCCTAGAGTTCTACATTTGGATTCACAGACAGCAGGAAGAGAATGGGACTCACTTTCTCCAACAAGATCATACCAATTCCAACAAGGCCATACCTACTCAACAAGGCTGTATCTCCTACTAGTGCCACTCCCTAGGGGTGTACAAGGACCATTCTTATTCAAATTACCACATCATTCTCCTGTTCTTGTTCTTCCACCATATATTTTCTGAGACAAGGTTTTGGCACATAACACAGGCTATCCTGAAATTCAATATATAACCCAGAACTTCCTCAAACTCATAGCAGTTACCATGTCTCAGTCATGTTACCCACAAGGGCTGGATTATATATGTGAGTCATTATATCCAGTCTTTGTTTTTTATTCCTTTTTATTTCCTTTCATAATCTCTTTGTGTTTTTTTACAATTAGTTACATATTCAAGTTGTTTTTAAAGCAGTTTATGTTTTAAATAATGGTTAAAGCTAAATATAAATAATGGGTACAAGGAAAAAATATTTTCAGTATTAATTCACAGTTCTTATTGTTGTTTTTCCAGCATAACTTTTCTCTTGTGTAAGTAGATTTTAAATGTTCTTTTTGGAGGAGACAAAGTAAAAGGTGTCCACACATTTAAAAAAAAAATAGCTTTGGGGGAAGAATATCAATGATTTATTTTCTTCTTCCTACATATTCACTAAGTTGAAGCTATACTTTAAAGTAGAAACACTGAAATATGTTTCACAAATCTATAAAATTATATGTAACTACTGCAACTCACATTTTCCCAAAATAAGTAAGTTCTATTTTAACAAGCAAGTCTAAGAGCTATGGTTCAAGATGGTGTTATCATGTATTATTCATTCTCAAAATGGGTGTTTTGATGAATTATAGATGTCAGTATTTCCAAATGTCTCACAAGCCTCTTTCAACTGACAAGAGCACACACCTCTTCCCACTGTCTGTGTGGACTTGCTCAGAAACCCTGGGGTCATACTTCCATGCCAACTGACTGAACAGTAAGCTCACTGAGTCAGAATGCAATGTCAGGCTCACAGCTGGGGATGCCAAATGGACACAGCCCTCTGCATTAAGTCATTTACAAGTTTTCTCTTTTCATCAAATGTGTTTGGATTCAATGAGGATACTTCCTTCTATTCTCTAATTGCTGAGCAAACTCAGAGTGACTGACAGCCACAGAACATGCACACAGACAAGATTTAATTTAACTTCAGGGTTATCACGCAATGGAGTTGAAATCTACACAGGTTTATGAGAAAGCTTCTCTGGGAGATTTGCTACACTTCCTGTTTTCAGGAGAGATTGATGCAGTGCTGTATACAGGGGTTTAATTAGCAGGCAGGGGCAAGATCAGATACTGTTCTGCGCTCTGCTTCTGAAGGCTAACAGAGTTCTGCAACCACATGGTTTCTTCCTGGTCTGAGAAGAGTGCATGAATGTGGAAAGCACAGATTTGTTCATAGGACTCAACTGAATGGTGGGGCCAATAGTCTAGGATCAAGTAAACAGAGCAGTCACCACTGGTTGGCAAACTACCAAGAGTGCAGGAAGAGTTTCATTGGAGTTCAGGTATGGAGAAGCTTAAAATAAGGAAGAGGGATATGAAAGCCTGAATAGGAATAAAATAAAATGAATGGCCATGAGAACAACAAACCAAGCCAGGAAGTTCCCAGGATAAGAACCTGAATGGATCAGGGGTCTAAGACTAGTTGAATTTTAGCAGGGACAACTAAGGTTTCAATTTAGAGTTTCAGTTACTATGATAAAGCACTGACCAAGAACACTTTGGTTTATTTTATCTTGATGGGCTCATCACTGAGGGAAGCTAAGGCAGGAACTGATAAAATGATGATGAAGTCATGGAACAACTCTGCTTACTGGCTTGATCCTAATGTCTGGCTCAGCTTGCTTTCTTCTAGAACCCAGGACCACTACCAGCACAGGGCCAGAACCCTGTGATATAGACCCAAAGATATTAATCATTAATAAAGAATGAAATGCTCCATAGACTTGAAAACAGGCCAATATGATGGGAACATTTTTCAACTGTCCTTCCTCCCAGGTAGCGCTAGACTGCATCAATTTGACATAAACTCTAACCAGCACAAAATTATACTCTGCGCGTGTTTGAGACCTCCTTTTTCTCTCTCTCTGTTCAACTGAGTAATTCTACGTGTTTTCTCTCTGTTTACCGATCTCTCTCTCTCATGTGTGTGTATGTGTGTGTTTGAGAGAGAGAGAGAGAGAGAGAGAGAGAGAGATTTTGTGATATAAAAGTCTTCCACATGCCTAAAGCATAATGAAGCAAGGAAGATGATCTCTGGTAAGCCACTTCATCGTGTCTACTCCCATAGCTCCTGCCAAGTATGTCCTTGTTGTACAGCTGTGCATCTGACAGTGATGCACATGTGATTTTAAAATTAAAAAGGAAAGCAGCATCCCCTGAGGCGCACTCCCGTTGCACCACTTCATAGATCTGGATGTTCACTGCCCAGGCCCAATGTCTTCTTCAAAATCTGGCTGTGGCAGTTGATCCATAACCACTCTGAGTTTCCTCATTTGAAAAAGTAATATCTGTTCACTGAAAAGAAAACAAAGTCTCCATGACAGATTTGCGATGCAAGAGTATCTTATAAACACATACATAGTGTGCTTCATTAGTGTTGTCATGCAGTAATTTATATGGGCAATAAAACTAGAAGATGGATGAAAATAACTGTTTATAGGAAAAGAAAAGCTCAGAATGTGGGAGAGGACAAAGAATAAGAATAAATGAACAAAAAAAAATTGAAAACAGGAAGTGAAAATGAAAGGAACTTGTATGGAAAGAGATAAGTAAGCAAAGGGAAAATGGAAAAGACAAAACAAAGTCAAGAAATAGAAAAATCATAGGCTTACTACCAATGAATTTGGGGTCTTTGTGATTAAAGCATTTGGCTGAAACAACCTGAAGGAGGGTAGATTGATTTGTTCTCATGGTTTGATAAGGATTTCAGTTCAGCATGCAGGGGCAGGCATGGGAGTAGGAGCTGGAGCATGATTCTACTCTCAATCATGGAATTTCTTATTCTTCTCCAGCTTCAAATTTGACTGAATTCATGTACCTCAATGCTAGGCTTTCTTAGACTTTAGAAGACAGGGAAATTAGTGGAGTGGGTCAGTAGACAACACTACACATAGAAAAGATGGAAAAGAAAGTTAAACCAGAGAAAGAAGACAGTCAGAACAATTGTGATTTCAAGGATATCTGCTAAAATATGGATAAGAAGGAGATCCCAGCTCACCTAGGTCTCTTCCATCTGACTAGAGGGCAAAGGCTTTCAGGCAGCAGCACTGGGTGTTCTAAACCAACTCTCACCAAGTGTGACTCTGTGTGTTGGATGAGGGAAAACCACAGCCACAGGAGCTTGAGGGCACTGGTAACATTACATCACAGTCAGGAGACAAAGACTGATTAAATCCATTCTCAGCTCCTGTTCTCCATCTGGACAGTGCAGGACCCCACTCAGAGAACAGTGCCACCCACAGTAGGCAGGTCTTTACTATGAAGGCAAAACTGTCCTTATAGGCAGGAAAAAAATATTTGTAATTCACATTGTTAACAAAAGATTTATATTCCAAATAGAGGCTGAAATCATAAGTCACTAAAAATGTCTAGAAGTCATTTGTGCTAATACAACTGATTACTTAGTTCTATCCTGACTCATAAGTGGTCCCAGTTCATATCTCCAGGTGCCTTTTCTTGATTATACCCTCGTCAATGTTAGTTTTCAGTGTTTTTAGTGGATTTGATCACCTAAAGTTTTGTTATTTCATTTAGCAAACATGAAATATTGGTCAGGATAAATTGGTTGCCTGAGAAACTGGAGTTCCTTTTGAATTTAGCAGTTTTTAATATTAGACCATCAATGCCAAAGGAGAGAAGTGAAATGAGAGAAACAACCTTGAGATTTAATAGAAATTAACATGTTATTTACCATTCAAAAGATCTTTCAAGCATGGGGAAATAAACACTCATAGAGTAAAAGATTTTCCAATTCTCACACAATTAGTTACTTGTGGGTCAATAATTCAAGATCTATACATTCAAATAAGTGTCCTCGCAAGTCAACAGAGTTGATGGAAGAATAAAAACACTCTTGAAGTCAATGGAATAAATTAAGCATGAGTGAAGGAGAGATGGTATCAGCTAGAAGGGCTGCAGGCACTCATATGGCGTTGCATAAGACCGCACATCGTACATGTTATATGCATATTCAATCACTTCATCTTTACAACCAGTCTGCCAGGTGTCTGCAGTCAAGTTGCAAAACACAAATATGAAAGTAATAGTGAGGAACTGTCTTGAATTCCCGCAGATCACAGAGCAGGCAAGGCCCAGAAGTGGAACTCAAGCTCTGACCTGATGCCAAGTACTGAGTCCCTTTGCACTTTGCATCTGTAGTCTTAAGCAAAGGGAGAAAGAGAGGTGACCTTTCAGATTGTCTGATAATGGCAGAAATCATCTTAATATGTAACCATTAATGAACCACTATCGAAAACCCAGTTTTTCAATCAGAAACATCACAAGCTTCTAGGTATGATAGCTTCCTTCTTTTCTGTTCAAACGATATTATTCATATAATCAACCACCGTTCATCAGTGTAAGAACACCACAATGGGTGTATCGTATAGAAGAAAAGAATTTTAAAGGCCTGCACCTTTTATTCTTAATTCCCTTCATATCTTATCAATGATAAACTACTAAACAATTTATAGTCTTTTCTGCAATGATCAGCCAAAGGGTACTCTCTGGTAACTTTAAACAAAATCACTTATTTACATATCTATGTAGTTAGCCAAGCAGATAGACTTTTCTAAAACAACATTGATTAACCTTTGCTTAAACAATTTATCACTGGCTAAGATTTCCATGTACTCTGCATGCTCAAGTTGAAATTGGGAATATCAATATTTTTCCACATATAAAATAATATTCCAATGTTGAAAGTGTCTTTTTTAAATGTTTATTTATTACCTCAAGTTACATTTCCATCACAGTGTCCTCTTTCCACCTCTCCTAGTCCCACCCTCCCACTCTCTATCCCCTCTCCCTTCTGTCCTACTCCTCCACACAGGAGTGACCCTACCTTTCAGTCCCCTGCTCCAGTTCAGCAGAAATATGAGGACCAAGAGCCTCCTCATACACTGCGGGCCTACAAGGCAACACCACTAGGGCAAAGTATCTCATTAACAGGTAACAAAGTCTATGTTCCTGTTCCTTTTGGTGCATTGGTTGTAGTATAGCTATGTTTTACTCTATGGCTAAAATCTGATTATAAGTGAATAGATGCCATGTGCATCCTACTGAGTCTGGGTTAGCTCATTCAGGATGAGCTTCTCTAGTTCCATCCATTTGGCTGCAAATTGCATGATTTTGTTGTTTCTGATAGCTGTGTAGTATTTCATTGTGTAGATTTACCACAGTTTTTTAATCCATTCTTTGGTTGAGGGACATCAGGGTTGTTTTCAGTTTCTAGCTACTACAAATAAGGCTGCTATGAACATAGATGAAGAAATGTCCTTGTGGTTTGGTGAGGAATCATTTGGATGTATACCCAGAAGTGGTATGCTGGGTCTTGAGGTAGAGCTATTCCATGTTTTCTAAGATATCACCAGACTGATTTCCATAGTGGTTGTACAAGTTTGCACTCCCACCAGCAATGGAGGAGGGCTCCCCTTTCTCCACACCCTCTCCAGCATGTGCTGTCATTTGAGTTTTTGATCTTAGTCATTCTGACAGGGGTGAGATGGAATCTCAGCATCATCTTGACTTGCATTTCTCTGATGATTAAGGATTTTGAACATTTCTTCAAGTGTCTCTTGGCCATTTTAGATTCCACTTTTGAGAATTCTCTGTTTAGATCTGTTCTCCATTTTTTTTTTTTTTTGATTGGGTTGCTTGGTTTGCTGGTGTGTAATTTCTTGAGTTCTTTATAGATTTTGGATATTAGCCCTCTGTCAGATGAGGGGTTGGTGAAGATCTTTTCCCAATCTGTAGACTGCTGTTTTGTTTTAATAACAGTGTCCTTTGCCTTACAGAAGCTTTTTAGTTTTATGAGGTCCCATTTATTGATTGTTGGTCTTAGGGCCTGAGCTATTGGTGTTCTGTTCAGGAAGTTGTCACCTATGCCAATAAGTTCCAGGCTTTTCCCCACTTTCTCTTCTATTAGACTTAGTGTGTTTGGCTTTATGTTAAGGTATTTGATCCACTTGGACTTAAATTTTGTGCAAGGTGATAAATAAAGGAATATTTGCATTCTTTTAATAGTTGACATCCAGTTAGGCCAGCACCATTTGTTGAAGATGCTTTCTTTTTTCCATTGTATAATTTTGGCTTCTTCTCAACTATTAAGTGACCATAGCTGTGTGGGTTTCTTTCTGGGTCTTCAATTTGATTCCATTGATCAACTTGTCTGTTTCTATACCAGTACCATGATGTCTTTATTACTATTGCTCTGTAGTACAACAAGACTTTTTAAGCAGTTGAATTATGCCTCATTTCATTCTGACATCTCAAGATTCCATTCTGAATCTTCCAACCCTGTGCTCCATGCTAGCTCTTCATATTATAATGTCTTTCAAAGTTTTACAGCTTTTAAACAGTCTTCTCATAAAAGAAGTGGCTACTATATTTATATAGTTTTCCTCAGTGTTCTGATATACAGATAGAAAAATACTTTTTTTTCCTTTTTTTTAATTTCTTCAAGTTACATCTCAATTGCAGTCCCCTCCCTATTCGCCCTCCAGTCCCACCCTCCCACCCTCAAACCCCCATCCTCTTCCCTTTTTTTTTCTTTTAAGTTTAATGTATACCTTATTTCCCCCTACAGTTTCCCCTTTCAGTCCAACAAATGGTTCTTTCTCTTATAATAATAAATACAATACAGTACAACAGAAGTAACTAGACCACAGTTATGAGGGTTATATGGCTTAACGTAATTCCCAATGTCCAGTCCATATGTATTTGGTACCAGACTTTAACATTCTACTATCTAACCATCTCCATGAGTTTAAAGTTCTATATCTGACTCAACATTCATACTAACGTGCAACACAATTTTAAAAACATCTTCTTAGATCTATAACACTCTCTTGACTCCTAAACAACTCAAAATTTAATTATGAGACTCTAGCTATCTGTTCTTCAACCACCTCAGAGACCTGAGAGAGATACATATATCTGATTTTATAGGAAGTACAGGGCGTGCAGCTTCCCAAACTAAGAAATGACATACCAGTGGCTGCCTGGACAGTTCTCATTTTCTCTCCATACATTACAGCATCGATCTTCAGTCGTTTGGCCCCGTTTCTCTGACAGACATTGATTGTAGAGCAGGGGTTATGAAGGACGTACCTACCCTGTCTTGGCAGAGCTAGGCTATCAACTTACCTGCTTCTAGGTTTTGTCCTTTTTGGACAGCATTCTGTCTACAGTTGGAGCAAGGGGCTTTTCCTACCAAGAGATAGGCTTGCGACTAATTCAATCATCTCCCACTTGAGATTCTTCGATGCTCATCTTCTACTTGGAGGAGAATAGGGGGTGCTGTCAGGAGTTGATATGTCTTGATATAAAAAAATCTAAAGTTACGAAAACATCATTGAATGCCATATTCTGCAGATCTCTTGAGGTTTTTGAAGAGGCCCTATCTATCTCTTATATTAGGGTAAGCAGATGTTGCTTGTCTCTTAGCAGGTTTATTTCTGATTAGCTTAGAAAGTAACTATAATAGGCTGTCATAGTACCTAACAAAATGACTGGCTTGTATAACCATTAGTTTGCATTTCTTAATTATCCTAAACAGTTTATGACAATTAGTAGTAAAAGGATGAAACATCACATTTCATTTTTTTTCTTTAACTCCTAAATCTTCCATCCCATTTCTCTGGGGTGGGGTGTTCTCATATAACAGTCCCTCATCTCAGTTGAGAGGTTGTATGAGGGCCAAGAGCCTCTTCATTCATTGGGGGTCTACGAAGCAGTACCATCAGTGAAAATTGTTTCATTGCCCGGGAGAGAGAACTACTAAACCAACAAACCAATTAGCAGACAATAGATAAAAAAGACTAAAAAAGAGAAAAAAATATAACTAATATATAAAAAATAAATAAAAATTAAAAATTAAAAATAAGAAGTCTATGTCCAAGTTCCCTTTGGTGTGTTAGTTGTAGTATCGATACCTTCTACTATACAGCTAAAATCCTACTATAAGTGAATAGATGCCATATGCGTCCTTCTGAGTCTGGGTTAGTTCAATCAGGATGAGCTTTTCTAGTTCCATCCATTTGGCTGCAAATTGCATAATTTCATTGTTCCTGATAGCTGAATAATATTCCATTGTGTAGATGTACCACAGTTTTTCAACCCATTCTTCGGTAGAGGGACATCTGGGTTGTTTCCAGTTTCTAGCTATTACAAATAAGGCTGCTATGAACATAGATGAGGAAACTTCCTTATGATTCCGTGAAGAGGCATTTGGGTGTATACCCAGAAGTGGTATGGCTGGGTCCTGAGGCAAAGCTATTCCAAGTTTTCTAAGATACTGCCAGACTGACCTCCATAGTGGTTGCACAAGCCTGCATTCCCACCAGCAATGGATTAGGGTACCCCTTTCTCCACACCCTCGCCAGCATGTGCTGTCATTTGAGTTTTTGATCTTAGCCATTCTGACAGGTGTGAGATGGAATCTCAGAGTCGTCTTGAGTTGCATTTCTCTGATGATTAAGGATGTTGAACATTTCTTCAAGTGTCTCTCAGCCATTAGGGATTTCTCCTTTGTGAATTGTCTATTTAGCTCTGTCCCCCATTTTTTGATTGGATTATTTGGTTTCCTGGCATTTAATTTCTCGAGTTCTAGTCTCTAAGTCTGTGTCTTTTTTTTGGTGAGTTGAGTCCGTTGATGTTGATGGATATTAGTGACCAGGGGTTGTTATTTCCCATTATTTTGGTATAGCTGGGTGTCTTGTGTTTTTTTTTTTTTTTTTTTTTTTTTTTTTTTTTTTT
>CAJQZJ010033026.1:3094254-3105428 GCA_907164525.1 Lophiomys imhausi | reverse complement strand
GTTGAATCAATCTGGGATTAAAATAATGACAGTGAGATGATTTTTCCTCTTTGTCAGCTTGGCTGTATTTGGAATCACCTAGAAGACACACTTCTGAATGAGCCTCTGAACGTGTTTCAAATGGGGTTAGCTGGGGAGGGAAGACCCACTTTGGATGTAGGTATTACCATACCATAGGCGTGGGGCCCAGACTGAATAAACTGGCGCATCACCAACATTTGCTTTCCTATTCTTCCTTAAAACTCATGCAATATGCCTAGCTATCTAATACTCTATCATTACACCTTCCTCAAAGATGACTGTACTCTCATATTATCAGTTAAAATAACCCCCCCTTCTTTAGGCTGTTTTTGTCACAACAAGTAGAATACCATTATACATCACATATAACTGTAATTAACCTTCTTGTTCAAAGAAGTACTCTTTGTATGAATAAGAGAGAGGGGTGAGATAAAAAGATTTTGAAGAACTCCAAGTTCTCTGGATTTATTTTTATTAATAAATAGTTGCTGAAATCTAGAAGGTCTCAACTATTATACTAAAACACCAAGTGCAGCATACCAGGATCTAGGTTTCTGATTGGCCTGCAAGAAGTTAAGGAATCAAGCCACAGTGATTCCAATGTCACCTACCAATCAATAGCTGCTATGATTTCATGAAAATTACACTAAAAAACAAGTTGTCTTCCAGAACCTTCACCATTTCTACTTCTCCACCTAAAGATTTGATATTTTTAATTACTGTCTTGCTTTAAGTTGTGAAGCTGTTTGGTTTGCTCTCATCTCATTCCTCCCATGATATAGTTTCTTTTGAACTTCCTGTCCCTGTTCTCAGAACACAAATCTCTACTGTGTTCAGTTATCAACATGACAGGATGTACATAGAGTCCTTGAGCTGATAATACTGCAGTCTAGACTTTTATGCATTTCTAAAAGGGAATATGATATCAGTAACTCAAAGTGGCTTAAAACAAGATGGGAATGGTTTTATAAATTCAACTGAAAAATATATTTTAGGTTTTAAAAAACGACTAGTTAGTCTGTGTGAAGAAATTTTTACCTAGTGTGCCTATCTTCATCAGCAGACAGGCTGTGATCTATGGTTTAGGGCATACGTGAATAAGAAGGGAAGTATTCTTCATCTCAGACACTGAATGTTCTAACAGATTGATTGGGCAAAAATGGGAAGTAGGTCCTTTGGTGACTTGCTTGAGAAATCTGCAAATAGGCTCTTTTTTCATGACTAAATTTATTAAAAAAATCAAAATGCAGTAAAGTATACAAACTCTTTGAAAGATACAAGTTACAAAACACACATTATTAATTGTTCTATGTAGACCAAAGAAATTGAATACATGACTGGAAGTTGAGATCCATATGTCTTATCTGGTAAATTCATCAAGCTGAGGAAAAGAATAATGAAGGGATTGTGGTGGGAGTTAGTTCTCTTCAGTGTATTAGTATGTGGATCAACCTGGGACCTGGCAGCACATAAAGGAGGCACTTGGAATTGATTGGATGCTAGAGGACTCGGAACTGAGATGAGTGGAGCCCAGTTGAGGTCACAGCTCTGTGAGAAGGGGCCTGGTTAAAAAACCTCACAAGTCGGGGATGATGTCAGTTGCTGTGAAAGCCATGAGGACTGCTAGATATTGTGAGAGAGCTCATGATCCCATGACATCCTGGATCTGAAAACAGAAATACTGCCAATGCTTTTGGTGGTATGTGGACAAACTTTGTACTGTTTTTATATAAATCTGTTCTTGTATAATTTACCATGTGACTGATTACATATCTATGTGGGACAGAATGTGATCTTTGTTCCAGATATGTTCTCATTATGTGATGATGCTTAGGATATATGTATATATGTATGTAACCTGTGGCTGCTGTTTACAAGAATAACTTTCTATGTTTTCTATTTCTGATAGATGAATTTGACATTTGTTAAGAAGTAAACTGCCTAGGACATCATTTGCAACAAATTTCTCTCATGGTTCCCTAGGCTTACATCCATCATTTCCTAATGTTTGGATGCATATATTTTTCTGATATTATGATAGATTTGTCAAAAGGTTACAAACGGCCCTCACTGAAGTAGCTTCAACAAATAGAAACAGATTCCCCTAAAGGATTTTAAAGCTGGTTTGAAAATGGAAAATGCTATTTGGCCAGATAGCAAGTGGAATTCATCTCCTCACTGATGTGAAAAGCTACTTTAAAAAGCCAAAGATAAACAGTTATTGCAAGTTTTATTCACAAAGGAATTGCTCATTTTCAGCCATCGAGTAAAAGAAAGTCAGGGACAGTTTCGTGGATATGAAGGAAATGGGGATGTTGGTGTCTAGTTTTAGAAGGGCTGAGGTTCTCAATTACAAAACAGTCTACCAAACACTTCAACAAGATTAGCAAAATACGGGACAGAGAGATGGCTCTGTAGTCAGGAGAAGCACTTGCTGCTCTTGCAGAGGACCCGGGTTTGTTTCTTAGAATATAAATGGTGGCTGACAATCATTAGTCACTCCTGCTCCAAGGGATCTGATGCCTTCTTCTGTCCTCCACATATGCAAATGTATTAGGCAAATTCACATAAAATGGAAAACTGCCAAATGGACCTTTTAAAGTGCAGGAATCAGTGTATAAAAGACAGATGCTATATCTGGTGTCACCTGTGTGTGCTGGCCTACTTTTAGAAACTTTGAATTCATTAATCTGAAGCAGCTACTGATATTTCACAGCAAATGGCAAGGAGGCAAGCAGAGACAACTTATGATAGCTTTCTGTTGCTAATGTGTGTTCACTGGTACATTACTGTGCATTTTCTAGAAGGTTATGGATTGGCATTCAATAAAATGTTTATTTAAAAAAGTGATTACAAAAAATACAAATAGAAGAATCTGACCTGAGGAAGCATATTGTACAGAAGATTTTGTCCCTTAATACTTGATGTTTCTGATATGAGCTAAACATTCATTGCAGTTTCTAACACTAATGTAACTGGTCACAGGTATCTTGTTTATTCTGAGTAAGAAGCTGGAATGTTTAATATCAGGGTGTGAGACACACAAATATTCTCTTTGCACAGTTTTTGCCTATAATGCCATAATAACCATGACAAACCAAAGACTTTAAAAAATAAATGAAATGAATTTTCTCAACAACTCCCTTTTTTTCTTCTTCTATTTTGCATTTTAAAATTTTATTTGTTTTGTTACTTTTGAGACACAATGATGACCAGTCTATCCTGAAACTCACTATATAGTTCTGGGCTTCCCTAGAACCACCAGCCATCTTCCCCCTTCAGTCTTTTGTGTGCTGGGATTACAGACATGCACTAACACAATCAGTAACGTCTGCATGTTTAATTTTCAATCCTCCATCTAAAGTCCAGGTTACAAATAGGAGATGTAATGGTAAAAGTTAAAATGTCTGCGTTGGACTCAATGAAGGATAAGGTTCTTTGTAGGAACTGCAGAGATGGACATTAGGTAAACTACAGGGCTGAACGATCAGTTTCAGCCTGAGTTCATCAGTGCACATGGAAGCTGAATTGTTCCATGTACCACAGTTCTGTAGAGTTCCTCCTTCTCTTTGATCTCCTGGGTGTGAGTCTTTTTATGCTGAGATGTTCTCTGTGTGAGCCTCATCTGTCGCCTCACTTCTGCCCACATTCTGACATCTCCTTTTCCCTGCATTTTAACATTAACTTGGTTTTATTTTGTGTTCTGTATTTTTATACCAGTAAGTTGCAACTGAGAGCATTTTTTTTTTTTTAATGAAAACACATGTAACATCTGTCAATTTTCTATGGGGCCTCTTCCTTTTGTTCTCTCTGTCCCTTTTTAATTGTTTTATCTTGCTCCTGTGTGACTTCAGCCATCCTCATTTGTCCCTCCAGGAAGGAGTTTTCTCTCACCATCTCCTTCCTTCCCTTGGATCTTTGACAGAGATGTCCCTTGTTTATTTTGTCTGAGAAATGATCTTCCACTAGAAATAAAACCTTCTGAATTCTCATCAGCCTTCGAGGTATAAATAATCACTCTCAGTGTGACAGCATCTCTGATGTTCCTGGCTATGTTACCTGGAGATGCCTCCAAGATCTGCATCAGTCTTATACTTAGAGATGCTAATGCACAGCTCAGGACTTAAGTGTGTCTCTCTATGGCTTGGCATTGTCTTCATAGTTGCAGATTAAATATAAAAATTTACACTCAGCCTAGCATTTCCAGATTTCAGGAAAACCAGTTCTGCAAGGACAAAATATTTTACTTATAATCCAGAGTACCATAATGTGCTATTAATGCTTTTAGATTTCTCTCAAACATTAAGGGCTCTTCATGCTTTCAGTGTTAGAACTCTTTCGATAAAGATTTAATGCACAGTCACATACAGGTTCTTCTATGAACAAATATATTTTATAGAAATCTAAGGGAACAATAGTTATATGATACAGTAACTGCATAATTAAATTTATATGAAACTTCCACTTTCCAATATGACCATGTCAATTTGTATTCCATAAGAATTTTGTTAAACATTTTAACCAAACATATTATTTTATATGCAACTTCTCAGACTGTGAATTGAGACAGCACATTAACCCATGTGAATGAATTTGAGTATGAACAAGGTTTTTGAATGTACAACAAACAAAAGTTACCTCATATGAAATGCTGCAAGGAATTTATGGTGTTTCTGTTCTAGTGTGCTTTGCTACACAACGTGCTACCTTTTCGCTGGGGGTCCACCACCATGTGCACCACAAGTGGACACTTCCTGAAATTCCTCAGCATGGATTGGACTGTTGAATATTAATTACAGGGTGCAATATTTATATTCTATATACAATTTTTTCTGGTCTTATAAAGCATGGTGGTTTAATTAGGAAAACCAAAACTTTTAACATTTTCTTACACCCATTCATCAGCATGTATCAAGTGAATACATCTTCAGATTATGTTAGATAATTTTATTGTAAATCTCTATTTAAATGTTAAATATTAAATGAATTTAGTTGGTAAAATAGAATGATAACTCCAACATGCTGGTGTGAGAATGTACTATATAGATAATCATAATTCAGGAGGATTCCTTTAGAATTTTCAGTGATTTTAGTATGAAATCAAAAGATACAGAACACTTTCTAGAGACTAAGATTTTCAGGAATATTTCTAAATTTTCAGGTACAGAATGATAAGTAGCAATGGATATCACCCATCTTCCTCCATATTTACCTTCTAGTTTCCATTGTCATGAGACTTATACAGCTTGGGGTATAAAACCTGTTAACCATCCATTTTTTAATTCATAAAGTATCTGTTGAGGAACTTCTATGTACAAAAAATCAAGCTGATCAGAGAGATATTAGTGCAAATGTCTGTGTACATTGTGAATACTTGAACTTGTTGTGCCACTAGATGTATGGGGTTGGTCTGGTGCTATGTATACAAATGCAAAATTGTGAACCCCAGAGATGTGGTTACAGTCCAGACAAATGGATTCTCAAATATACTGCCTGTGTTGTGTAAATCTTGCTCGACAATTTAAGTTTGATTGGTTAACTAACAAACAAACCCAAACCAAAAAAGCCATACAGCCAATAGCTGAGCAGAAGAGAAGTTGTCAGGGTGGACATTCCCAGGCTTGAGTCTGAGGTGGGAACCACATGGATAGAGAGGAAGGAGAGAGGGGGAAGAAGCAGGAGAAGAAATTGGAGAACGAAAAGCATGCAGAGAAAGAACTTGGCCTGATGGAGCAGATCAATCCCAGACAGGACAAATATTGGCAAGCAATTTGGGGTGTGTGGTTGTGAGGCAGACAGACTAGCTTAGAAAATTAGTTTAAAGATATCCTGCTCAGTTATTGTGCTTCAAAGATAATTAAATAAATCATGGTCTTTCTGTGTCATTTATTAGGAGCTAGATGGGTTAAAAAAAACTGCCACCTTATTAATTTTATGTTACAACTAGGTCTAAACCATGTTATTTTAATCACAGTGGATCTCGGCAAGCCAGTATGGTGATGCACTACTATAATCCTAGCACACAGCAGGTAAAAATGGGAGGATCACGTGCTTCAGATCATCCTTGCCACCCAGTGAGTTTACATCCTGTTTGAGATACATTATTTTAAAAAAAAAAGCAGCAGCATGATCAAACAAGCTAACAATAAAGAAAGGTATGAGGTACTTAGCGTGTCAATATAAGTTGTGGATGGTTAAATAGAAACAGAAACGATTTTAAGGGTGTAATACTAATACTTCCCCAGCAACAGCCTTTGATATATCATCCTCCTAACACTGTTCTATAGAAAGTAATATTAGTTCAATTTTTTACATGAAAAAACTGAGGTCATAATTAATTCTAATACTGAATTTCAAAAACAGAGAGGAACATACTCATAGTCATGTGTAATTGTAGAGGAAATGGGTGCAAATACTATATGACACATTTGACCCACTGGGGTACAGCATATTATAAATGTATTAATTTAATAACAAAAGGGACTGTTCTATAAGAGGGTGGTAAGTTGAGATCATGATTTTGAAAAGTAGAAATTAGTGATACATATAGAGTGGTGGATCAAAGGACAGCAATGTAAAGGTAGAAACTTACCATAAAATATTGACAAATACATGCAACCCACACTGTGTAGTAGGTTTTGTCTCCTGTATTTTTTTCATAAAACACGTACATATTCTTTTTTTTTCAATTCCTAGATATATTCAAGTCAATATTTACCATGGATTCTCCAGTTTACAGCTTCCTTTGACATTATGCTAGTGATGGTAGCTCTACCTAAATCAAATTTTGATTCCAGATATTCACTGAAGCCTCTTCTATATCCCATTGCATGTTTAATTTCTTCATTAAAAAACAGATTCGATAAAAGCTTTAGTTATTCTCCATCTCTTATTGAGTTTTTTCCATCATGGATATTTGTTTGATTTCATGTTGTTCTTGAATGAGTGATATTTGAGGACAATGTCAGCAGTATCTTAATCCCTGTATTCTAAGCCCTTAGCACAAGATGTTAGAGTCTTATAAATATTCACTCAGTTGAATTCTTGAAACTTTCACAAGCTGTGCATGTGTGTGTCATTTGTCCAAGAGGGGAGGGGAGGGGATGCAATGAACACATGTTTCATGCTGTCAATAGATCTGGGATTTTGATTTTTCCCTTTGCATCTGCTGAATCAGCATTGCCTCCATTTGTCTGTCACTCTCATTGTAACAAATGGAAACTTACTCAGTTGGACGTCCTCTCCCACTGTTGTCATTAAAAGCCTTGACAACTTCATGGTTTAGAGTTCTCAGACCATATTAATTTTAAAGTTTTCTGATGTAGGAAGCTTATAGCTCTCATTCTTTTCAGTGTTTCCATAGTTACTGCTAACTATAGAAATTGGATTCTTTGGTGCTTTTCTGTAAACAGATTTAGATTTCTAGATACAACACTGGTTCATGTGCTTTAGGACAAAAGTCTAAAGTGCCAGGGCCAATGCCTACCTTGCCACTAATGCAGCCATCTTCAAATGGACATTCTTCGATGCTCCACATCTACTTGAAGTAGAATGTGGGGTGTTGTCAGGAGCTGACATGTCTCAATATCAAAAAATCTTAAGTTAAGAATAGTCTTTGAATGCCATATTCTACAGATATCTTGAGATTTTTGAAGATCATCTATCTATCTCTGTATATTTGAATAAGCAAATGTTGCTTCTCTCTTAACAACTTAATATCTTATTAACTTAGAAAGCATCTATGATACATTAAACTAGCACCTAACGAAACAGCACATTTAAATGGCTATTAGTTTGCATTTCTTAATGAGCCTAAACAGGTAGTTGATATCAAAAGGCCTAGTACACAATAGAATACTACTCAGCTATCAGAAATAAGGAAATCATGCAATTCACAGACAAATGGATGGAACTAGAAAAGCTCATCCTGATGAGCTAACCCAGACTAAGAAAGATGGCAGGCATCTACTCACTTAAATTTGGATTTTAGCCATATAGTACAGGATAACTATCCTACAACCAACACACCAAAAGGATCAGGAACATAGACTTTGTTACCTATCAATGGGACAATTTGTCCTATGGGTGCTACCATGTAGGCCCACAGTGCAAGATGAAGTTCTTAGCCCTCATATGACTGTTGAACTGAGGAGGGCTGATTTTTAGGGACACTCCACATCAGAGGAGTGGATGAGTGGGAGAGGGAGAAGAAGTTGGGAGGGTGGGAATGGGAGGAATGGAAAGAAGACACTATGATGGAGATGTAATTTGATGTAAAAAATAAATATTATTTTTAAAAATGCCTAGTACTTCACATTTCATTTTTAAAAATACATAGGTAGAATACCTTAAAAAGAATTAACCTTAGTTTTGTATCAATATACAAAGACCTATACCAATAAAACCAAATATAACCTTCGTTTTGTATCAATATACAAAGATATAACTGTAGATCAATAATCTACCCCTATTTCTTTATCATTACTATATCATCTCTATATCCCCTGTTTTTCTTTTCAAGTCTTTTCCTCCTACATAAAAGAGAGAAAGAAGAATAGAGAAAAAGAAGAGAGAAATCCCTGGGTCTAATCTCCAAAAGTGTTGATTAACAAGACCATTTAACAACTTGTAGCCAATCTCCCTAAATGATAACAAATACCTAAAACCCATCAAATGACAATAAAAATCACCCACCCTCCTGTCTGTAAATAGGGTGTAGCTCTCTTAATGTTGCTTCTGCTGATTTGGGATGCAGGAAACCTGTTTGGGGGCCCAAATAAGAATGGAAAAAATGGGTAAGCAAGTTAATAGTAACATTTGTTGTCCACTCTTTCTATGCTTAGCAATTTACATGCCATGAGAAGGTCATAGTCATAAATTGAACTTTGGGTGGGAAAGTTCCAGGCTTTACTGAAGTTCTATCAGGAACAGTCTGTGAGGTTGGACCATTTTAGCTAAGCTGTTTCAATGTTGTTCTGGATGTGGGTTTTTGAGGAAACAGCTATTGAAACAGTGTTTTAGATTGGATCATGTGGGATACTTGTTTTTATTGTTGTCTGATCACGTTTCCGCAGAAGTTTCAGGTGTCCAGTGGGCTCTTGAGTCCTTATTTGGATGCTTTTATTCTCCTGTAATGATAAGAACATAACCTTTCCCTAAACATATCTCTGAGGTGTTACTTTTTTTGGCAAATAATATCTTTCCTATAGTAATCTAGATTTTTTGAGAATAGAAAAAGTATTATCTTTTAATTTAGTTTAAAAGAAATTCTTTTGAAATTTTGAAGCTAAATATACCTTTTAGCGCATATATTTTGAGATCAGAAAGGACATTCACTTTGAATTTCAGCTTGCCTTTTGGAAGCAACATTGTAAATCCTATGTTATCTACTTCTGCCTCCCAAGCATTGAGACCAAAGACATGTGCCTCCCAATTTTTGGGATTAAAGGTGTGAATCACACACCTGGATGTAAGTTTTTTGCTATTTGGAAATTGCTCTGCACCAGGTTGGCCCTGAACTCAGAGATCTGAAATACTTCTCAGTCTAGTTTGTTGGGATTAAAGATGTATGCCTCTCAATTGTTGGGATTTACTTTTAGGTATACATTTAATAATATGATTCCTTAGCATTTCCGAGAAAACCCTCAAGTTATTGAAATCAATGAGACAAACCTGGACTTCCACTGTGGGTTTCATTTTGCAGGCATATTACTGATAGAAACAAAATGAAGAAAAATCATTTTTGTTAAGTTCCTAGAACATAAGTATAGCTAAATACTTTATGCAAAGAATTTGATAAAAAATATAAGTTAAAGAAGGAGATCAAGAGGATACAAATTGGAAAGGAAGAAGTCAAAGTATCCCTATTTGCAGATGATATGATATTACGCATAAGTGATAGCAAAAATTCCACCAGAGAACTCTTAGAGCTGATAAACTCCTTCAAAAAGGTGGCTGGGCACAAAATTAATTCAAAAAAAAAAATCAGTAGCCCTTCTCTACACAAAAGATAAATAGACTGATAAAGAAATGAGGGAATCAACACCCTTCACAATAGCCACAAATAACATAAAATACCTTGGGGTAACTCTATAAAGCAGGTGAAAGGCATGTATGACAATAACTTCAAGTCCCTGAAGAAAGAAATTGAAGAAGGTGTCAGAAGATGGAACAATCTCCCTTGCTCTTGGATTGGTAGGATCAATGTAATAAAAATGACCATCTTACCAAAAGCACTATACAGATTCAATGCAATTCATATCAAAATACCAACACAATTCTTTACAGACCTTGAAAGAACAATTCTCAAATTCATATGGAAAAACAAAAAACCCGGAATAGCTAAATCAATCATATACAATATCAGAATATCTGGAGGTATCACCATCCCTGATTTCAAGTTGTACTACAGAGCAATAGTAATAAAAACAGCATGGTATTGGTATAGAAATGACCAGTTGATCAATGGAATTGAATCAAAGATCCAGAAATAAACTCACACACCTATGGTTACTTAATTTTTGACAAAGAAGCCAAAACCATGCAATGGATAAAGGACAGCATCTTCAACAAATGGTGCTGGTTTAGCTGGATGTCAACATGTAGAAAAAATGTGAATAGACCCATATTTACCACCCTGCACAAAACCTAAGTCTAAGTGGATCAAAGACCTCAACATAAATCTGTACACACAAACATTAATACAAGTGAAAGTGGGGAAAAGCCTGGAACTTACCGGCCTGGGTAGCAACTTCTTGAACAGAACGCAATAGCTCATGCTCTAAAACAAACAAGTAATAAATGGGACCTTAGGAAATTGAAAAGTTTTTGTAAGGCAAAGGACACTGTCCTTAGAACAAAACGGCAGCCTACAGATGGGAAAAGATATTCACCAACCCGACATTCGACAGAGGGCTAATACCCAAAATATATAAAGATCTCAAGAAATTAAACACCAAAAATCAAATAACCCAATAAAAAAATGTGATGTAGAGCTAAACCAAGAATTGACAAAAGAGGAATCCCTAAAGACTGAGAGGCATTGAAGAAATGTTCAGTATCTTTGGTCATCAGGGAAATGCAACACAAAATGACTCTGAAATTTCATCTCACACCCATCAGAATGGATAAGATCAAAAACTCAAATGGTAGCA
>CAJQZJ010033026.1:2995290-3069254 GCA_907164525.1 Lophiomys imhausi | reverse complement strand
GTCTTTGCCATTTGCTCTCACCTTCTACTTTAGTAACTACTTATGTGTTCTTTTGAAGAAAGGACATTTCTAAAGTTTGTAATTAAGTGGATGGCAACCAACATACAAAAGTAAATGCTAGAACAAGGGAAAACAAACCTACAGTGGCCTGAAAGACAACAAAGAATCCCCTGAGTTCCCATAGCCCATTTGCTTTTTTTCCCAATGCATATGTATCATACTTTATTCTTTTTTTAATTTTATTTTTATCTTTGTTTATATCTCAACCACAGGTTCCCCTTACTCCTTGTTTCCCAGACTCTCCTCTCCAACCCCCACATCCACTCCTCCTCTGTTTCTCCTTAGACAAGAGCAGCTATCTCATGGATATCAACTAGCCATGGCATATCATGTTATTTCATATCATGTTATGTCTGTCTTTTCCTATAAAGGCTGGATGAAGCAACTCAGTAAGAGGAAAGAGTCCAGAAAGCAGGCAAAAGAGTCAGAGATAGTCCCAGCTCTCTCTACTAGAGGTCCCACAAGAAGACCATGCTACACTACTGTAACATAAGTGTAGAGGCTCTAAATTATTCTCATGTGGGCTCCTAGTTGTTGGTTTAGTGTCTGTGAGCCCATATGTGGCCAGGTTAGTTGATTTTGTGGGTGTTGTTGTGGTTTCCTTGATTCCTCTGTCTCAACAACCCTTCCTCCTCCTACAACTTGTCTTGCATACAATATGTGCTGGGGTAAAGGTGGCATAGAAAATGTGGGACTGGCCAACCAATGGCCTGGTGTGCCAGGAGTCAGAGGTTAGATAGCCCAGAGACCCACAATAGAACTAATATCTGAAGACAAAAAAGTCAATGAAATAGTGTCTAATGATATACTGCTGTACTCATGGATTGGTGCCTGGACCAATTTTAATCAAAGAGGCTTCACCCAGAAACTGATAGAAACAGATGCAAAGACCCACAGTCAACCATTAGGCATAGGTTGGGGTTCATTTGGTTTTTAAAGCAGCTGTCAATCAAGTAAGCAAGCTCTGTAGTCTCCATCCCAAACTTGTTGATAGTTCTGTAATGTAAAGGCTATCAATATCCCTACCTATGAAAGTGCTACTTTCTGTAGATATTTTAAGACTGGAAGTGAACATATTTATTACAAAATACTTAAGTTATTCTCGGTTGAAATTAGATAGGAACAGTCTACAGCATTTGGTATTTTAAGTTTACAAAAAAAAAATACAAGTTGGACTTGAAAAGCAAATTTCTATAATTAAGAACACATTTCATAATTCCTCTAAGCCAATTTACTACATTATATTCCTCAGGTCACCTTCTGATGGTGATCATATTTTAAAATAAATGTGATACTATCGCTATACCACTTGCCAGAAGAGCATGGCCATTATACAACTCTCACAGAAGGCTCTTCTCCTTCCAGTAGTCAGTAGTTCCCATTGTTATGTAGCAAGCATAATAATTAAGTCCAAGCTGCAAAGTTCTGTGAATAGAGTCTTACTACTCAGGGTAGACAGACCTGCTGTATTATCTAAACAGACAGATGTGGAGCAACATAGTTTGGCTCAGCCATGCCACCTCTGACTGGGTTTGCTGTTAGCTGACTTTCTTAGTCATGTTTTTTCCTGTGAGGTAATAGCAACTCGCAGGCCTTCAGTGTATTGGCTAAACACACAGAGGGTGACCATTGCCATGTGTTGACTCTAAAGTTCCTTCAAAGTTTCTCCTGATGGAAAACCATCAGAAGTTGGAAGACCTCCACTCCTCCCCTGCTATGTGTTGCTCCTTCTCAAGTCATTTGGAAGTTCACATTCCAAAGGCATCAGGAGCATGGAGACAGCATAAAAGAATTAAGTTTCAGCAGCTAAAGCATGAATCTCCTCCAGTACTCCATGGTTCCTTTTCAGGAAGAACTTCTAAAGAACTGCTTTGGGGAATGTGGAGCTGAAACTCTTAATGTGGAAGCACATTCACTCTGCCATGTGTCTTTCTGGGTAGTGCTCCTCAGAACTGCTTACTTTTTCTGCAGGAATCCTGGTGTTCACCTTTTTCTTGAAGGAAAAAAATAACTGCTTTAAAACAGATGCTTTATAGTATTGTTCTAGCTACCAGGGTGGCAATTCTCAGATAATTATGCCTTTTAAATAGGAGAGATTGGTAGTTGTCTGTTCTGTTTGCTGCAACCCTTACCGTTACAACTAGAGATCCCATAGACATCCCATAACTCCATGAAAATAAACATTATCAACATTCCTGACTTAGGTTTTCCTAATTTGTTCAGAAAGAAACCTGGATGTTTGCTTTTATTCTGACAAGCATTTTCCTATCTATCCCTGTGGAGTTTTATTTTTAAGACGTTAATTTCCTGCCATATTACCTCTATTGTTTAGAAAGCACATAGAATTTCAAAATAATATAGTCAAGCTATGTTTTGAAATATAGCTAATTCAAAGATCCATTTAATTTGTACACAACTTCATGCCATCAAAGAACACTAATCATGCGTAAGTTGAATAGCTTTGGAATAGAATGTTTGTACTTTTCAAATAGTTTCTTTCTGCAGGATATTAAATTGTTATTCCAAGAGAGTATGTACACTTCAGAAAGAGGACTCGTAGGGACTGAAATAATAGTGGGAGAACAATTCTTTAGAAGTTCTTCCTGAAAAAGAACCGTGGAGTGCTGGAGGAGGTTTGTGCTCTAGCTGCTGTACCTTAGTTCTTTTATGCTGTGTCCATGCTCCTGATGCCTTTGGAATGTGAACTTCCAAATGACTTGAGAAGGACCAATGCCTAGCAGGGGAGGAGAGGAGGTCTATCAAAGTCTTGATGGTTTTCCATCAGGAACAACTTTGAGCAGATGGTTGATTATTGTTTTCCCAGCAGGAGTCTCCTGTGAGATCTCCTGTGGGTCTTTGATCAGCTGGTGTAGCACATGCTTCCACAGGAATCTTTTTCCAGATGGTAGTGTACACTGTGGATCCCCAAGGCCCCCATCTCTTCTGTGCCTTATTCTAACCTCAGGATGAAGCCGTCATGTAAGCCAAAGGAAGAGAAGAAAGGAACAAACACAGGAATATACAAAAACACTTTTAAGAAAATGGATTTGATGTAGGAAGGAGTCTCATTTTAACTTCTGTGAAATGGTCTGAGGTACTATGTGAAACTGCAAATTAATTAATTAATATAGTTATTAGTAAGTATAAACTGCAATATTAGGCTGGCAGAGTAGCTGGCGGAGTAGCCGGCAGCTTGGCAGAGGAGCAGGCAGCTTGGCCTGAGTGCCTTAGCCAGTTGCCTAACTTATCCTGGATAAAGAGCCTCGGGACCAAAGGTGGCCTACACCACCTATAACCTAAACTCTGTTAATTAATGTAAGTTGTTATATTAGGCCAGTAGAATTACCGGCGGCTTGGCGGGAGATTTGCCTGGACTCAAGGGGAGTCTGGGAATCTGACAGCCCAGGACTGCTTGGACTGAGGGCCTATAAGCCGCCACAGTTTTTTCCCCAATAATTAAACACACCAAAACCTTTTAATATTTTAACGCTTAGCCCTTAGCTGGGCAGACTCTCAATTAGGTACTCTAAGTTAACCCCAAACCAACATGTGCCTGTGAGTACCTTCCAGACTTCTCCAGACGTCTGTCTCCTTCTGTGTCTCCCAGTAGAAAGATTGAGAGTCTCCATGTGTGCGAAATTCCTGCTGTGATCTGAGGAAGTACCGCCTTCCTATACTCTTTCTGCCCAGCTAATTGGCCATAAGCGACTTTTATTAACCAATCAAGAGAATGCCTCAGAAGAGGCAGTAACCAGATCTCAACATTGAATTCAATGTATCAGAAACAATATTAGACCTTCCCTCAACAACTATGAGTTTCCCAACCAATGCCTTGACACAGTGAATATGACACACACATTTTTTTAAGAATTGTATCATTCAGTATAAATGCATCAGAGAAGTTTCTTTAACAGAAGCATACAAGAGAATATATTTGCTCCTGAGGCTGCAGTTCCAGCTCTAAGTAACTATTTCAAGAAGCATTTTTTAATGAGTCATTTTTTGGAGAATCTTTGTAGATCACATTTTCTTTATGACCCATGGCAGTGACAGTTCAAACGTTTATGTATTGACTGTGAAATTGAGCCATGGCAAAATCCATGCAATTGGAAGGATGGATTTAACCTACCTTGGAAGCAAAAGACACCTGAGACTGCTAACAAATGAAGTGACATTTGTGACATCAAATGTGTAACTCTTTTTGAGTAACTGTTAGAACATTTGCTAAAAATAACTTTAGTAGGTAGAGTTCAATTATTTAAGTTACCCAATTATACTGGTATAATTTAAAATTATGACTTCTCTTCGAAACTTATATAAACAGGAAATATATGAAGCAATCTTCATTGTTCTAGTATTTCCTATGATGCTTTTTATTTACCAAAAATGAGAATATTATCAGTCACTCACCATCTGAGTCATTTGGCCAATAAAGTAGATTAGTTATAGCTATGTATTTCCTACCAAGACATGCCCACACATTACTATATATTACAAAAAATGAGTGACAGCCATTTTTTATATAAAGCTCCAAATGTGGGTTAGGAGACAATAATTTATACAATTTGGGAAGTTTCAATTCTAATATCTGCTTTCCAATGATAACAAGGTAAAGGGTGTTTTATTTGCTGTCTCAAATAATAAATCATGGACCAGGTAGTAATGGATTAAGACTATAATTTATCCTCAGATGCAAATTGTCATGTAGCAAATTGCAGTAATCATAGAACCTCGCTAACAAACTTACTGTAAAAACTGAATTAATTATGAGAAGAATTTAGGATATTCTGTGGATCAAAGTAAATACTCTGTGAAACTGTTATCAACTGTTAGAATCATTTTAATAAAATTCTTATGTACTGACAGAAAAATAAAGTAAATCTCACATGCATATCAATTGGATGGCATCCAATTAGCAAAACCCCCTTGTCGTCTAAAAGTAAGAATGGTAGAATGGATTAAAAAACTGTGGTACATCTACACAATGGAATACTACTCAGCTATCAGAAACAACAAAATCATGAAATTTTCAGCCAAATGGATGGAACTAGAGAAGTTAAACCTGAGTGAGTTAACCCTGACTCAAAAGGATGCACATGGCATCTTTTCACTTATAGTTGGATTTTAGCCACATAGTGCAGGATAACTATACTACAACCAAGGCACCAAAGGGAACATAAACATAGAATTTTTTTTCCTGTCAATGAGACACTTTTCCCTACTGGTGCTTTGTAGTTCTCCAGTGCATGAGGAAGCTCTTGGCCCTCATATGACTACTGAAATGGGGCAGGGGACTTTTATGCTGGGACACTCCACTCCAGAGGAGTGTGATGGAAGGGATGGGGGTAGAGGGTTGGAGGGCGGCCCTGGGAAGGGTGGAAAGAGGACACTGTGATGGCCTGAAGTAATAAATAAATATTAAAATAGAGTATGAATGGTAGGAGGAGAAAAGTAATGGGGGAGGGGGGTCATGAATGTGACTTGGTATCTGGGTCCCTATTTTTAATATTGTTCTGCTCTTGGGTATCTGGTTGGTTCTGTGTACCTTGCTGAACATTAAGAAAATTAGAGATATTTAGTTTAATCATATAGAATGTGATTTAGTACAAATGTGTGTATTTAGCTACTTTGGTTGCTGTTTATGATGTAATTGTATAATATCAGATCAAAGACATGAGCAAAGATGTCAATGAATACTAAGCTATGTTTTTTTCACCACATGAGTAGATGGATTTAAAAATCTGTTTCATTTTCTACTTCTTTGTTACTTTCCTCATCCATTAGCAATCTTTATAGTTTATAAACATGCAGAAAAAAAATGTGCACAAATTTCACATCAAGGAATAGTTTATTCTAGGAAACCACTAACAGAAGAGAAACCCAGCTATTCCATGTCCTAAGAAATATTGTCTGCAGGGTACATAGGGAGCCTAGTGTTCTGAGCAGTTTTAGAGACAGAGTGCCCTTGTTAGTCTGCATATACAATTCCTGAACTGTGTATAGATATGCTTAAAACAAGGATGAGAAAAATTATCTGTTTTTCTTAGACTCTAAATCTCTAGTGTGTGATTGTTTGTTGCCAATGACGTGCCAAGTGAATGGAGGATGGAACAGGAAGTAATGTGTGAGCAAGAGGAAGTAAAAGGTAGAGATCATGTTAAGTCTATGAAAGAGAAAAGGAGACATTCATAAAAACTCATATGAACTTTGTTTCATGAGTACAGAGAAAATGGAATTATTGACAGTAAACAACTCCACTCAGATACAAATGAAAGTCAATCAATAACCAGCATCTACTGTGAATGTATTCAAAAATGTTAGAAAATGTCATTAGATCAGGGGTGGGGTCTGCACTGCAATTATATCTGAGTTGTTTCCTATTGCTTTGTAGTGTCTTAATACCTTCAAGTGTATTGTAAGGACTCTACTGTTTGGCAACAAGCTGGGAATAAAGGCTTTAGTTCAAAGCTCTGCATTACACAAGAGAGAAAACTGAGACTTAGAGTAAGTGAGATTTCTTACTTACTTAGAGTAAGTGTGAGTAAACCCATAAGGGAAAGGAAGACACACCCCAGAACATCCTCAGGGGTTTTCTCTGTCATGTCACTCTGCTTAACAACACATCTTTTGTTATCTGCAAACAGGAGAACACCTGGTTCCTGCAATATATTGGAAGGATCCTATTTAAGGTGAAATATAAACTAATGTTAAACAGATGTCTCCAACCACATGCAATCCTGATATAGAGCAGGCTACAGTCAATAGAAATTACAGCAGGGAGAAGAGTCCATTCCTCATGTTGTTTTCTGTTAATTTTAGAAATGAGAACTGCCTCAAAACTATACCATGTCATCTTAGATCCTAAAGGAGAGTTGTTAGTGCTTTTTTTCACTGCTGCACTCAATTGACTGGGAATGCCTAACGTGACACCTGTTGTCCCTTATGCTCTATTTTTTTTTATGTTGTTGAGATCTATTTATTGAAACTAGTTCATAAAAATGGGTATCCTAGACATATGTGCAAATTTCCCTCTGGAGTTAAATCTATGGCAATAACATCAAGAGTGATTACATAAAACAAGCTTAAGTGTATTTATGAGTGGAGCATGTAGCAATACCATGTACCTTGGTAAATACTAAGATAGGTTAGCATAGATTACAAATCAAGCATGTTGATCATGATACCTCACACAAGTTATATGTAAAAACATGCAATACAATAACATACAATTAGCAAGTTTATATATTTATCTTTTTGATTTTTGGGGACATGATTTCTCTATGCATTTCTGGCTGTCACTGGCTCACTTTGTATACCAGGCTAGACCTGAACTCACCAAGATACACTGGCCTCTTCCTGCCAAATTCTGGCATTAAAGGCTTGCACCACCACACCTAGTGCAATTAGAAAGCTTATCATACTAAAAATAAACACATTTATTAAATTAATTTGAAAATTCTAGACCAGTATATCCCAAATGACAAAACAATTGATGTTAATATCTGCTCAAAGGGAAGAAACAGTGGAGTGCTTTAATAGGAATTCAAAATAAGCCCATCTGTTTGAGAGAATGCACATGAAAAAGCTGCTAAAAAGAAAGCATTGGACTCTAGATTCTCATCATTGTTAATAATCAAATAGTTGAAGATTCTAGGCACTTGATCTCCCATCTTGACCTTCTTTTCACTTGTATATTTCTTCTTTGGAAAGTCATATAAGGAACTGATGCACCACCACACCAGGCCTCTCTACTCCAACTAACCAAGATGTCAGTAAGGATTAATGTAGATTGTCTTCATGTCTCCTATGGGGACTGTCCTTCCTGCAGCCAAGATGAGGGTGAAAATTCCTAATGTTCATCATCTTACTTAAGTTGTCCTCCTAGAATCTAGAAGTACTTACTCATCTGTAGCTTACTCATTAAGTGGATGATAGAGTAGGATGGGAACAGGACCCATGATATTTGCCCTATTACATTGAATTAAATTCTAAAATTACAAAATCAGATACTTAGAATCTCAGGGAGTTAGAATGTCAACTAACATCTCTTTCCCACCTTTCTGTGGTCCATGTAAGGTGATAATGATGCCCCTCTCAGAAAATTGTCAAGAATATTAATTATGATAATATATTTAAGTGAGAATATCCAGCTCAGAGAAATGAAGCTCAACATACCACCATCATTATTACATAATTAAAAAGTTTTGGTAAGGCTTATTCTACCAAAGTGTATCAGAAAGAGATCTTTAATAACGACCTTCTCACATAATGTAAACAAACAAATCAGAAGGCCTACTTTGTACTATGAAGAACTTTCTTCCTTATCTGTGAAGAAAACTATTTGGAGTACAGTGAAGAGGCAAGTGCTTTTTCATCCAAACCAGTCTTACTTGTAAAAACAAAGTTAAATGTCCATGGTATTCTCAAGGTAAAAGAAAGCAAGGTCACATTATCCAGTTTAGGTCTAGAACCTTCAAATTATGCTGCCAATATGTTTTTAAAAAGGAATAAAGTTATTAAAAGCATAGTCTAATAACGTGACACCAATGACTTTAAGGAAAGTTCATTGTTAATGTTCATCTGATAACAGCAGACCCTCAGAAATATATCATCACCAAGGAGAAACATATACAAATCTAGACAGAGTGAAATCCTTCAAGTGTTCCAACTAAGTATCTTCCCAGGGGAAAAACCCAGTCCGAATGTAATCAAATGGTCCAGGAAAAGTTGGAGTGTCAGAGAAGATTAGAGTCTAGCACAGGAGAGCTTTTACAATGTTGTACGCATGAGAAAGAGAAGCTTGGATTAAAAGAAAGGTTTACAACCAATAGTTTTTCTGCCTTAAAAATACTCCTCCTTCTCATGTTCAAGATCATTCCTCTGATCTCTGCACTGAGCTGTTGTGAGTAAAAAAAATCAGAAAAAACTCTGCATTTAAAAAAAATATACGAAAGGTTTGTGAAAAATTGAAGTGACATGTTGGCAAAAAGAAGATATGGTTAAAGGAGCTAGTTATTATTTTTTTCTTTCCTTTTTAAATATTTATTTCCTCAGGTTACATGTTCATCACAGTGAGCTCTTTCCACCCTTCCCAGTCCTGCCCTCCAACCTTCTACGACCTATCCCTTCCATCCCACTCCTCTGGAGTGGAGTGTCCCTACATAACAATCCTCTGCCCCAGTTCAGCAGTAATATGAGGGCCAAGAGTCTCCTTATACACTGGGGATCTGCCAAGAAACACCACTAGGGCGAAGTGTCTCATTGAAAGGAAAAAAAGTCTATGTTCATGTTCCCTTTGTTGCATTCATTGTAGTATAGTTATCCTGTACTAAATGACTAAAATCCAATTGTGAGTGAAAAGATGCCATGTTCATCCTTCTGAGTCTGGGTTAGCTCACTCAGGATGAGCTTCTCTAGTTCCATCCATTTGGCTGCAAATTGCATGATTTCATTTTTTGTCATGGCTGAGTAGTATTCCATTGTGTAGATGTACCACAGATATTTTTTATCCATTCTTCAGATGAGGGACATCTGGGCTGTTTCCAGTTTCTAGCTATTACAGATAAGGCTGCTATGAACATAGATGAGGAAAGGTCCATGTGTTTTGGTGAGGAATCATTTGTATGTATACCCAGAAATGACAGAGAAGCTCAGGTTCTAAGACCAACAATCAATAAATGGTACCTCATAAAACTGAAAAGTTTCTGTAAGGCAAAAGACACTATCTTTCGAACAAAACGGCAACCTACATATTGGGAAAAAATCTTCACCAACCCCACATCTGACAGAGGGCTAATATCCATAATTTACAAAGAACTCAAGAAATTAAATGCCAAGAAACCAAATAATCCAATCAAAAAATGGAGAACAGAGCTAAACAAAGAATTCACAAAGGAGGAATTCCTAATGGCTGAGAGACACTTGAAGAAATACTCAGCATCCTTAATCATCAGAGAAATGCAACTTAAGAGGACTCTGAGATTCCATCTCACACCTGTCACAATGGCTAAAATCAAAAACTCAAATGACAGTACATGCTAGTGAGGTTCTGGAGAAAAGGTAACACACCTTCATTGCTGGTGGGAATGCAAGGTTGTACAACCACTAGGAAATCTGTCTGGTGATATCTTAGAAAACTTGGAATAGCTCTGTTGGAGCCAGTTATTACTGAAAGTGTAGCTTTTTTTCTTTCTTCCACAGAAAAAACTGTGAGCTCATTTGATTTAAAAAAAGTTCACAAGACAGTAGGGGGAATTGCTTTTTTCCTGACAATATTGTTTGGAATGCCATAGAAATATATTAATGCCTTGATTTGTAATTTTCTGCACAGATCATCATTTCAGATCTCTTTACAGAATTGTGGCCTACAGGTCCAACCAGCACTACTGAGGATGAAGCAAGCCTCTGGAGGTGTTACAACTATTTACTTGCTGTGAGTTAACCTTTGTGGTTTACCAACATTCACACTATACATGTTATATTCCTACACTATGGCTTCTTAATGTATTCACTCTGTTTTCAATAAGAAACAAAGCTGTAAGATATATCTTAAGTAATTGGGCAATAGGATTTAAAAATTAGATAAAAGTGACAAGTTTAAATCATATATATTTATAAAAGAATGAAAAATAAAATTGTCTTAATAAAGTCTATTTGTATCAAGCATCCTTGAAATTCCTGAAATTGAGTCACAAAAGAAATGAACAATTGAATAAGGCTTCTTTAACTATCTCATGAATGAGTCACAATTTAATTTACCTTAAACATGGCTGCTGTCCAGAGGCTGAGATGAAATAAGAGTCTATTGTTAAAGTTGTTTTTATTTTTATTTTTTATTTTTTGATACTGGCAATATTTTAGACACCAGACTGGCTAGTTCTATCATCTCCTGTCAACTGATGAACATGCTAAAGCTACTTTTCATTACAAACATATTGCATTGAAATCCTTTTAAGGAAAATAGTTTGTGCATGCATATTACAATTTGAGTCATGACCACCCCTCTTCCAAGTACTAATCACTCAAGATGATATATTGTTGCTGACATATTAATGAATGTACAGTTCTTACAAGGATGCAGTGTCCTGTAGGATCTGCAACTGTTGAGAAGTATCATGTTTGTAGGTAAAATATCTTCTTTAGAAAGCACCCATTCTATTGACTGAGACATCTAATTGTAAAAGTTGTAACTATACTCTTTCTAATCTCATAGAAGTATAGATAATACCATCAACACTTTACCTAATGTCTGTGACTCTGAGAAGCATAATTATCCTGAATCAGGAGAATAGATAATGCTATCAATCCTTTACCTAACATATGTGACACAAAAGCAAGATTTTCCTGGATTAAGAATGTAGGTAATGCCATCAAATTAATGTTTGTGACATGGAGAAGCATACTTTTCCTGAATCAAGTTCATAGATAATACCATCAGCCCCTTTTCTAATGTTTGTAACACAGAGACCCATGTTTTCCTAAATAATCAGGAGCTCCACTGCTCAGAATTCAGATTATGGCTTTTTTTTATTATTATTCCTTGGCTCAACATCTGGAGTGGAAGCCGTTGATAGTACAGTTCCAAAAAAGTAGAATATCCTTTAATTATGAGATGTTTAATGACAGTTAAATGTGTAAATGAAAGAGTCAGGAGCTAGGTCAATGAAGATTGAGGGGAGGTAGAGGGATTTTAATCAAGGAACATGGCTACTCTGATCAAAAGAAAGATCTAGGTCTGTGTGATCCAGCTCGAATGCAGACATGCCCTTAGTGGACATCTCTAATTTCAAACAATGAAGTAAACTTAGTTTGCAGAAGGAGGCACCCATGTTTGAAAGTGATGTCTAATTGAGAGGAGTATATAGTGATAAATTAGAGAATGATTTAACAGAATAGGATATACTCTCATGAGAAGAGAGAGGAAAGAGAATCTAATTAAGAGAGCAGCACAGAAAAAAAAAGAGGAGGCAGTTTTACCTGAAAGTTTTACATAGACAGGTTGAAGAAAGAACAAGCTAGACACAGGTGAAGACAGAATGAGCCAGAGAATGGGAAGGAGTCAGAAGATTAGAACAGATTGCTAGAGTTAATTTGAGACCAAACAGAGAAACTCAGTCAGCAGCTGAGAGAAGTTTGAATCAGTCAACTCGGAGAGGAGTTTGAGCCAAAACATCTCAGTTGAACCAGCAGCTACAGTTCAGAAAGAGCTAGAAAGGGGGAATTTATTCAGCAATAATTGTCAGAGACTGTAGAAGTAAATATTTAAATTATTCACCTGTATTCATATTATATTTAATTGGTTGTGGCCATGTTATTCCTTAACCCACCATTGTAAATAATCACACAGACACCTGATGGGCTTAGCCTGGACTGTGCAATCTTAGCCCATCTAAATTCGCTTATAATTCCTTTCCCCAATAAAATCACATACATATACATATGTTCCCTGGGCTGTTATTCTTCACACTATGCCCACGTTCCATTCAATGTGGAATGATATTCTTCCATTTACCCCATCATGTGTGTTCTCTTCCCTGCTCCTGGCTTCTTCTTTCCATCTATCTCCCTGCTGAAAAATCCTATGCACCTAGTCTTGAGTACCTCTGTATTTGCTCAATCTCAGACTTCAGCATTTATTCAACCAATCAGAGACAATGGTTAGCAAGTAAAGTAACATACAGCAGCAGCAGGATGTCTCCATGTGAGCTCTGAAGATAGAGTAAGTCACACGGGTGGTTGGGTTAATTTAGAGTAGATAATTGAGAGTCAGTTAAGGCCTACTCATTGAAATATTAATATATCTTGGTGTATTTAGTTATTGTAAAAGGATGACATGGGTTTAAGCCTGCTGTCAGTTTCAGGCAGGCCTAGGCTGCTGCTAGCTGCTCCACTGGCCTAATATAACAATTTATAGTTATTAACAAATATATTAGTCAACACAGTTGTAATTTCAGGGGTGGTAAAGGCTACCTTTGTCCCAGTGCTTTATCCCCAGACAGGTAAGGCTGCCAGTTAAGGCAAGTCATACCCTCCAGGACTATTCCCCCCACCCCAGGACACAGCCAGCTGCTCCACTGGCCTAATATAACAGTTTATAGTTATTAATAAAAGTCTTTGTTAACCAGGTTGTAGTTTCAAGAGACTGAAAAATTTCCAGGCTTAGATCAGCTTTTATAGAGGGTAGAAACTTCCAGGACTGGCCTAGGTTAGCAGAAGGAGGCAGTAAACCTCAAAGATGACAATTACAAAGACAAATAAAAGTTACATTTATAAGAGGATGATCCAGTTTGAACACCATGCTAAAATTGCAACTTAATTATCAATGTATCTATTAATAAGTATAAAATATAAGATTAGGCTGGCAGAGCAGTTAGTGGGCTGGCAGGGGTCCAGTAGCCCTGACCCATCTTAACAGGGGGCCTGACTTGTTCTAGGGAAAAAGCCCTGAACCAAGGGTGGTCTTCATCACCTATAATATAAACTCTGTTAACTAATATCTTCATTAATAGTGATAAGTTGTTATTTCAGCCAGCAGAGCAGCCAGTGGCCTGGCGAGAGATTGACAGTCCTGATATACCTCAGAAACTTATAGACCTAGTGGGGTGGCTTGGTGGGGCAGCTTTGTGGAGCAGCAGTCAGATTTTATTAATAAATATAAACTGTCATATTAGACCAGAAGAATTGCTGGTGGCCTGGAGGGACAGCCTCCATGGCTGGGTGGGAGGCCAATGGGGTTGGTTTCCTTTGACTGGCAACATATAGGCCACCATGGCCCTTTCCCAATAATTAAATGCACTAAGACCTTTTAATGTTTCAATACTTAGCTCTTAGCTGGGCAGACTCTCAACTGAATAATCTAAGTTAACCATGACCACATAATCCCAAACAACCATGTAGCCTCCTGTAACTTGCAGAGCTCTCAGACATGTTTGTCTGCTGCAGTGTCTCGTGTCAGAAAGAGAGATTCCTCTATGTAAAACCCAGGGTTCCTGTTTTCATCTCAGAAGTCCCACCTTCCTATACTCTTTCTGCTCAGCTAATTGGCTATCAGTGACTTTGATTAACCAATCAGAGAATGCTTAAGAAGGGGCAGTAACCAGATCTCAGCATTGAAATCAGCCTTTCAGAACCAATGTATTAGACTTTCCTCTAACATCTCACACTGTAACTCTAAAAGGTCCCTTTCCTTATAACAATAAAAATAATAATGCATACAATACAGTAACAAAATACCATACAATACAATAAAAGCAATTAGGAAACAATTATGAAAACTATAAGGTATGACATACATTCTCAATGTCCATATGTACTTGACTAGTCAACTAGGAAATATATTGTATTATATACCTTATCTTGATGAGTTCAAGGTTCTATGCATAACTCAACTTCCACCCTAACTTACATTATTAACTAAAATCATCTTAACCCTAAAACATCCTTTTAATTCTTAGATGACTTAAAACTTACTGTGAGGCTATAACTAGTTTTCAATCACATAGGAAACCTGAAAAGGATAAATATAATTTAATAAACAGGAAGTGCAGAGCAATAGGCAGCTTCCAAAACTATGAAATGACGGATGCCTGGCTGCGTAGACAGTCCCTAGTTTCTAAATCATTGGAGCACAATCTTCAGCCTTCTGGCTAAGCATATCTCAAGAACTTAGTTGTGGAACAGGAAATAAGATTACCCATTCTGTCTTTGCAGAATGAGGCCATCAATTTACCTGTATTGAAGCGTTGTCCATCTATGGACTATATATAGTCTGTTGAGAGAGCAGTTGCGTTTCTGTCCAGTAGGAATTATCTCCTGATGGAGATTTTTTTTAATGCTCACCATTTCCTTCCAAATCCAATGGGAACTGTCAGGAGCTGACAGTCTCATGTCAAAGAATTTTTTAAATAGTAAAAATATCTTTAAATGACTATTCTACAGATCTCTTGAGGTTTTTGAAGACCATCTATACATCTCCATAATTTTGAATAAGCAAATGTTGTTTGTCTCTAATGACTTAAAATCTGATAAGCTTAGAAAACATCTGAGATTAACTAAACTAATACCTAATAAAATCACAAGTTTGTATGATTATCAACTTGCATTTCTTTTCTAAAATTTATTTATTTATTGCTTCACGTTGCATCTCCATGATAGTGTCCTCTTTCCACCCTTCCCAGTCCTGCCCTCCAATCCTCTACCCCCTAACCCTTCCATCCCACTCCTCTGGGGTGGACATAACTTTCCCCCACCCCAGTTCAGCAGTTATATCAGGGCCAAGACCCTCCTCATTTCTTAGTTACCATAAACAGTTTGTGATAGTGCTGCCAAAAGGAGTGGAACTTCATGTTGTATTTTAAAGAATTATGTAGGTATAATACCTAACCAAAATATAGCCTTAATTTTGTATCAATATACAAAGATCTATAAGAGTAATTCAATAATTTACCCTTTTGTTCCTATCATTTTAATATGATGTTTATGCCCTTAATTTTGTATTAAAAGCAATGATTTATAGGAGTAGATTCAATAATCTACCTTTTTTCTGTCCTTCTTATATCATGTCTGTAACATGCCATCATAGAATCAATCTGAAACTTAGCGTGCTTGATTGTGAGTGCAAGCATATGAAAACATGTTTGCAAGATGTATTTTTTATTGTTATTTTTTTCATAATTTATTTAGTTTTTCCTCTTTATTTTTTATTTCTTCAAGTTACATCTCAATCGCAATCCCCTCCCTACTCCCCCCTCCAGTCCTATCCTCCCACTCTCTTCCGCCTCAATCAACCCATCCCCTTCCTTTTTTTTTAAGTTTAAGGTATATCTTTTTCCCCCAACAGCTCCCCCTTTCAGTCAAACAAATGACTCTTTCTCTTATAATAATAAATATATTACAAAACAGCAAAGGTATTAAGAGCGTTATATGGCTTAGCATACATACTCAATGTCCAGTCCATATTTATTTGGCACCTGACTTTAATGTTCTACTATCTAACCATCTCCATGAGCTTAAAGTTCTTTATCTAACTCAGTTTTCATACTAACTTGCATCACAATTCTAAAAACATCTTCTTAGATCCAGAACACTCTCTTGATTCCTAAACAACTCAAAATTTAATTATGAGACTCTAATTATCTATTCTTCAACCACCTCAGAGACCTGAGAGGGATAAATATATCTGATTATATAGGAAGCACAGGGCCTGCAGCTTCCAAAACTAAGAAATGACATACCAGTGGGTGCCTGGACAGTTCCCATTTATTCTTCATACATTACAGCATCGATCTTCAGTCGTTTGGTCCCATTTCTCTGACAGACATTGATTGTAGAGCAGGAATTATGAAGGACTTGCCCACCATGTCTTGGCAAAGCTAGGTTGTCGACTTACTTGCTTCCAAGTTTTGTCCTTTTTGGACAGCATTCTGTCTACAGTTGGAGCAAGGGTTTTTTCCTACCAAGGGATAGGCTTGCCACTAATTCAACCATCTCCCACTGGAGATTGTTCGATGCTCATCTTCTACTTGGAGTAGAATAAGGGGTGCTGTCAGGAGCTGACATGCCTCGATATCAAAAAATCTTAAGTTAAGAAAACATCTTTGAATGCCATATTCTGCAGATCTCTTGAGGTTTTTGAAGATGCCCTATCCATCTCTTATATTTAGATAAGCAACTGTTGCTTGTTTCTTAGCAACTTGATTTCTGATTAGCTTAGAAAATAACTGTGATAGACTGTCATAGTAACTAACAAAATGACACGCTTGCATGTCTATTAGTTTTCCTTTCTTAATTATCCTAAACAGTTTATGAAAATTAGTAGCAAAAGACCAAAACTTCACATTTCATTTTTTTTCTTTACCCCCTGATCCTTCCATCCCACTTTTCTGGAGTGGAGTGTCCCTATATAACAGTCCCTCATCCCAGTTCAGAGGTCATATGAGGGCCAAGAGCCTCCTCATACAATGGCGATCTACGACACAGTACCACCGGTGAAAAGTGTCTCATTGCCAGGGAGAGAGAACTAAAAAACAAACAAACAAATAAGCAGACAAACAGATAAAAATAATAAAAAATAAAAAAATAAAAATTAAAGATAAAAAGTCTATTTCCATGTTCCCTTTGGTGTGGTGGTTGTAGAATCAATATCCTCTAATATATAGCTAAAATCCTACTATAAGTGAATAGATGCCATATACATCCATCTGAGTCTGGGTTAGCTCACTAAGGATGAGCTTCTATAGTTCTATCCATTTGTCTGCAAATTGCATAATTTCATTTTTCCTGATAGCTGAATAATATTATATTGTGTAGACGTACCACAGTTTTTTAACCCATTCTTCGGTTGAGGGACATCTGGGTTGTTTCCAGTTTCTAGCTTTTACAAATAAGGCTGCTATGAACATAGATGAGGAAACTTCCTTATGATTCCGTGAGGAGACAATTGGGTATATACACAAAAGTGGTATGGCTGGGTCCTGAGGCAAAGCTATTCCAAGTTTTCTAAGATATCGCCATAATGACCTCCATGGTGGTTGCACAAGCCTGAACACCCACCAGCAATGGAGTAGGGTATCCCTTTCTCCACACCCTTTCCAGCCTGTGCTGTCATTTGAGCTTTAGATCTTACACATTATAACAGGTGTGAGATGGGATCTCAGAGTCGTCTTGAGTTGCAATTCTCTGATGATTAAGGACGTTGAGCATTTCTTAAAGTGTCTCACATCCATTAGGGATTCCTCTTTTGTGAATTCTCTACTTAGCTCTGCCCCCCGTTTTTTGATTGGATTATTTGGTTTCTTGGCATTTAATTTCTTGAGTTCTTTGTAGATTTTGGATATTAGCCCTCTGTCAGATGTGGGGTGGGTGAAGATTTTCTCCCAGTCTGTAGGCAACCATTTTGATTGAACGACAGTGTCTTTTGACTTACAGAAGCTTTTCAGTTTCATAAGGTCCCATTTATTGATTGTTGATCTCAGGTCCTGAGCTGTTGGTGTTCTGTTCAGGAAGTTGTCACCTGTGCCAATGAGTTCTAGGGTTTTTCCCACTTTTTCTTCTAGTAGAGTTAGTGTGACCGGCCTTATGTTAAGGTCTTTGATCCACTTGGACTTAAGTTTTGTAAAAGGTGATAAGTATGGGTCTAATTTAATTCTTTTACAAGTGGACATCCAGTTGGACCAGCACCATTTGTTGAAGATGCTATCCTTCCATTGTGCTGTTTTGGCTTCTTTGTAAAAATTAGGTGACCATAAGTGTGTGAGTCTATTTCTGAATCTTCAATTCGATTCCATTGATCTACTGATCTGTTTCTATACCAATACCATGCTTTTTTTACTACTATTGCTCTGTAGTATGTCTTGAAATCTGGGATGGTGATACCTCCAGATGATTTTTTATTGTAAAGTATTGATTTAGCTATTCTGGGCTTTTTGTTGTTCCATATGTAATTGAGAATAGCTCTTTCCTAGGCTATGAAGAATTGTTTTTGTATTTTCATAGGAATTGCATTGAATCTGTATATTGCTTTTGGTAAGACAGCCATTTTTATTATGTTGATTCTACCTCCAGGAGCATTGGAGATCTTTCCATCTTCTAAAGGCCACTTCCATTTCTTTCTTCAAGGGCTTGAAGTTCTTGTTGTATAGGTCCTTTACTTGCTTGGTTAGAGGTACCCCCAGGTATTTTACATTGTTTGTGCTATTGTAAAGGGGGTTGTTTCCCTCATTTCTTTCTCAGCCCATTTGTTTGTTGTATAAAGAAGGACTTCTGATTTTTTTTAATTAATTTTGTTTCCATCCACCTTGCTGAAGGTGTTTCTCAGCTGTAAGAGTTCTCTGGTGGAATTTTTCGGGTCGCTTATGTATACTATCATATCATCTACAAATAGGGATAATTTGACTTCTTCATTTCCAATTTGTATCCTCTTGATCTCCTTTAGTTGTCTTATTGCTCTAGCAAGAATTTCAAGTACTATATTGAAGAGATATGGTGAAAGTGGACATCCTTTTCTTGTCCCTGATATTAGAGGAAATGCTTCAATTTTCTCTCCATTTAATTTGATGTTGGACACTGGCTTGCTGTATATTGCCTTTATTGTTTCTAGGTAGGGTCCTTCTATGCCCGTTCACTCCAGAACTTTTAGCATGAAGGGGTGTTGGATTTTGTCAAATGCATTTTCTGAATCTAGTGAGATTATCATGTGTTTTTTTTCCTTCATCTTGTTTATATGGTGAATTACGTTAATAGACTTTCGTATGTTGAACCATCCCTGCATTACTGGGATGAAGCCTACTTGATCATGGTGTATCATACTTTTGATGTGTTCTTGAATTCAGTTTGCTAGTATTTTATTAAGTATTTTTGCATCTATGTTCATGAGGGAGACTGGTCTGAAGTTCCCTTTCTTTGTTGGGTCTTTGTGTGGTTTAGGAATCAGGGTGACTGTGGCCTCATAGAATGAGTTTGGCAATGTTATTTCAGAATCTATTTGGTGAAAGTGTTTGAAGAGTATTGGTGTTAGCTCCTCTTTGAAGGTCCGGTAGAATTCCGTGCTAAAGCCATCTGGCCCTGGGCTTTTTTTGGTTGGGAGATTTTTAATGAATATTTCTATTTCCTTAGGGGCTATAGGGCTCTTTAATATGTTAATCTGATCTTGATTTAGTTTTGGTAGGAGGAATCTGTCAAGAATTGGCCATTTTGCTTTAGTTCTCAAATTTGGTGGAGTATAGATTTTTAAAGTAGGGTCCAAATATTCTCTGGATTTCTTCAATGTCTGTTGTTATTTCTCCCTTTTCATTTCTGATTTTGTTGATTTGGGTTTTTTTCCCTCTACCTTTTAGTTAAGTTGGCTAAGGGTCTGTCTATTTTTTTTTTCTCAAAGAACCAACTCTTGGTTTCATTGATTCTTTGTATAGTTCTTTTTGTTTCTAAGTTGTTGATTTCAGCCCTAAGTTTGATGATCTCCTGCCTTCTGCTCCTCTTGGGACTGTTTGCTTTTTTTTTTTTTTTTCCAATTCACCCAGTTTGACTGTTAATTTGCTAATATGAGCTGTCACAATTTTCTTTCTGAAGGCACTTAGTGCTATGAATTTTCCTCGTAGCACAGCTTTCATTGTTTTCCAAAGGTTTGGGTATGTTGTATCTTCATTTTTGTTGGATTTGAGGAAGTCTTCGATTTCCTTCTTTATTTCTTCCCTGACCCAATAGTCATCTAGTAAAGAGTTGTTCAATTTCCATGTGCGTGTGGGCTTTCTGTTGATTCTTTTGCTGTTGAAGTTCAGCTTTATTCCATGGTGGTCTGAGAAGACACAAGGGGTTACTTCAGTTTTCTTGTATCTGTTGAGGCTGTATTTGTGTCCAACTATATGGTCAATTTTGGAGAAGGTTCTGTGTGGTTCTGAGAAGAAGGTGTATTCTTTTGTATTTGGGTGAAACGTTCTATAGATACCTGTTAGTTCCATTTGGTTCATGATCTCTGTTAGACTCATTATTTCTCTGTTTGGCTTCTGTCTGATGATCTGTCCATTGTTGTGAGTGGGGTGTTGAAGTCTCCCACTACTAAAGTGTTGGGATCGATATGTGATTTAAGTTTTAGAAGCATTTCTTTTACAAATGTAGTTGCCTTTTTATTTGGGGCATAGTTGTTCAATATGGAGATGTCCTCTTGGTGAATATTTCCTTTAACACATATGTAATACCCTTCTCTGTCTTTTTTTATTAACTTCAATTGGAAGTCTGTTTTGTTCGATATTAGGATGGCTACTCCAGCTTGCTTCCTGTGTCCATTTGCTTGGAAGACCTTTTTCCCAGTCCTTTACTCTGAGATAGTGTCTATCTTCAATAGTGAGATATGTTTCTTGTATGCAGCAAAAAGGTGGGTCTCGTTTACAGGTCCAGTCTGTATGTCTGTGTCTTTTTATTGGTGAGTTGAGTCCATTGATGTTGATGGATATTAGTGATCAGGGGTTGTTATTTCCCATTATTTTGGTATAGGTGGTCATCTTGTGCTTCTTTTTGTTTAGTTGCTGTGGAGATTTCTATTTCCTCTGTTTTCTTGGATGGTGGTGGCCCGTGTGGACGCGTTTTAATCTTGGGGAAAACAGACACAAAACCATGAATGTTATAAGATGCTATACAAAAAATCTGAGAGACTCGACCCCCCTGGGTCTCACCCAACTACCCAGGTACTATTAAAAGTCCCTGGACAGGACACTCCCTCCCACTCTCGGACATGCAGGCAAGCAGCTGAATCTGGAAATCAGAATCCCCACCACCACCACCACCAGGAGAGACAACCCAGGGTAAGTTCCAATCTAATACCCAATGGGCAGATTCAGACCCCACAGAGGTATAATCTCCAGCTGGCTGGGCCGCTCCCCCCCCCCCAGGTCTCACACAGACGATCCAGCTATCTGGAAAAGGGTTGCGGACCATGGAAGTGCGCACGGCTTGGCTGCAGAGTACCCATCAGGCTGCCAATTGTGACCCACTATGGTGTACGGGAACTTGGTTGACCGTGATGCCACTTGCCAGTTTCCAGAGCCGGTGCCATCAAAGGAGCTGTGGGATTGGCAAGGCCACAGGGGTTGAAAGCAGATTTACCCACCACAGGATCCAACCCTGGGCAAACCGTGAAGTCTTTAATATTATTATTGGACTTTTTTGCTACTATGGGCACTTCCGGCAGGGAGCCAGAGCTTAGGTATATACAGCTCCACCCCCTGGATAAGTGAAGTCTCCACCCGAGAGGGGGGGGCAGAAAAACAAACATTATAGGAGTGGAGTCAGGCAATTCGACTGCTACACCAAAGTGCCCCCTTTGTATCCAAGCCTAGAAGACAACAGGAACAGACAGCTAAGACTTCCAAATGGCCAAAGGCCCCAGAAAAAGCAGGAATCAAGGCGGAATGACTCCAACAAAAGAAAGCGATGCTATTTCAGCCACCCCGGATCATGTCACCACAATTGAAACACATGAAAATGATAACAATCCTATATTTATGGAAAGTGATAGAGTCCCTGCAAGAAGAACTAAAATTTATGAATGAATTCAACGAAACCACAATTTCACAAACGAAAGCTATGGATAATACCATTAGAGAACTTCAAAACATGGTGGCTCAACTTAAACACGAAATAGGGCAATGGAAGACTTCCAGGCAAAGACGAGCAAATTGGAGCAGGAAATGTACAAAACAAATAAAACCATTCAAGACATGAAAATGGAACTGAAAACAATAAAGAAAACACAGTCAGAGTTACAAGTGGAAATGGAGAATCAAGTGAAGAGAACAGGAACTATGGATATGAGTACCAAAAATAGGATTCAAGAGATGGAAGATAGGATCTCAGGCATGGAAGATTCGATGGAAGAAATCAGTACAACATCCACAGGAAATGAGAAAGCTAAAAAAAAAAAAAATCTCTCACCCACAACATCCAAGAAATCAAGGACTCAATGAAAAGATGGAACCTAAGAATTATAGGCATAGAGGAAAGAGAAGACTTCCGACTCCAAAGTCCAGGAAATATCTTCAACAAAATCATAGAAGAAAACTTCCCAAACCTAAAGAAAGAGATGCCAATAAAAATCCAAGAGGCTTACAGAACACCAAACAGATTAGATCAGAAAAGAAACTCCTCTCGCCACATAATAATTGAAACTCCAAATGTAGAGAACAAAGAAAGAATATTAAAAACTGTAAGAGAAAAAGGCCAAGTCAAATACAATGGCAGACCCATCAGAATTACACCGGACTTCTTCTCAGAAACTTTAAAAGCTAGAAGGGCCTGGGCAGATGTCCTACAAGCACTGAGAGAACATAGGTGCCCAGTCAGACACCTATACCCAGCCAAACTCTCTATCAACACAGATGGAGAAAACAAGATATTCCATTACAAAATCAAATTTAAACAATATCTACCCACAAACCCAGCCCTACAATAGATCCTAGAAAGAAAATTCCAACCCAGAGAAGATACATAATTTATTTTTTATTTCTTCAAATTACATCTCAATCACAATACCCTCCCTACTCCCCCCTCCAGTCCCACCCTCCCACCCTCTTCCCCCTCAACCCCCCATCCTCTTCCCTTTTTTTAAGTTTAAGGAATATCTTTTTTCCCCAACAGCTCCCGCTTTCAGTCCAAAAATGGTTCCTTCTCTTATAACAGTAAATACTACACAAAACAACAGAAATAAATATGCCACACTTATGAGATTTAAATGGCTTAGCCTACATTCCCAATGTCCAGTCCATATGTATTTGGCACCTAATTTTAACCTTCTACTCTCTAATCATCTCCATGAGTTTAAAGTTCTATATCTAACTCAGCTTTCAAACTAACTAGCATCACAATTTTTTTTTGTTTCTATGTGTAACAACCCTGGCTGTCCTGGACTCACTTTGTAGACCAGGTTGGCCTTGAACTCACAGAGATCTGCCTGCTTCTGCCTCCCAAGTGCTGGGATTAAAGGCGTGTGCCACCAAGGCCCGGCTTGCATCACAATTTTTAAAACATCTTCTTAGATCCAAAACACCCTCTTGATCCCTAAACAACTCAAAATTTAACTATGGGACACTAGCTATCTATTCTTCAACCACCTCAGAGACCTGAGAGGGATAAATATATCTGATTATATTGGAAGTGCAGGGCCCGCAGCTTCCAAAACTAAGAAATGACATACAAGTGGCTTCTGGACAGTTCCCATTTTCTCTCCATACATTACATCATCAATGTTCAGCCGTTTGGCCCCGTTTCTCTGACAGACATTGATTGTAGAGCAGGAATTATGAAGGACTTGCCTACCCTGTATTGGCAGAGCTAAGCTGTCGACCCACCTGCTTCCAAGTTTTGTCCTTTTTGGACACCATTCTGTCTATAGTTGAAGCAAGGGGTTGCCCCCCTTTTGGTCATTTGATGGATAATAGAATATCTTCTTATTTAGGGGAAGAGATTACAAGCTGTTAAATGGTCTTGTTAAATGGGTTTTGGAGGTTAGATCTAGGATCTTCTCTCTTTTCCTTTTCTGTATCCTTCTTTCTCTCCTATATAGGAGTGAACAGACTTGAGAAAAAAATGCGACATATACATAATATAGGAAAGATCAAGAAGAAAGGACAGATACCCTTATACCTTTGTATATTGATACAAAATTAATGTTATATTTGGTTAAAATAGTATTGAATTTTGTATATTAATGCAAAATTAAGATTATATTGGTATACATCAGTATTGATATTTGTATATTGATAAAAAATTAAGGTTAACATTTTTTAAAGGTATTGTACCTAGTAATGCTTAAAAATGAAATGTGAAGTTTCGGCCTTTTGCTACCAACTGTCATAAACTGTTTAGGATAATTAAGAAATGCAAACTAGTAGTCATGCAAGCTTGTCATTTTGTTAGGTACTATGACAGTCTATCACAGTTATTTTCTAAGCTACTCAGAAATCAAGTTGCTATGAGACAAGCAACTTTTGCTTATCTAAATATCAGAGATAGATAGGGCATCTTCAAAAACATTAAGAGATCTATAGAACATGGCATTCAAAGATGTTTTCTTAACTGAAGATTTTTTGATATCGAGACATGTCAGCTCCTGACAGCACCCCCTATTCTGCTCCACGTAGAAGATGAGCATCGAAGAATCTCCAGTGGGAGATGGTTGAATTAGTGGCAAGTCTATCTCTTGGCAAGAAAAACCCCTTGCAAGATGCATTTTAGTAGCTGAAGATCCAGGGACATACACCAGGAAAATGGTCCTGAGAAGCTGACATTTTTATCTGTTCTCTTTGCTGATGATTCCACTGCTTGTGTTCTCAACCTGTAGCTGTGCGTCCTCTGACTAGGATATTGTACTGAGAAGGAACTGCCAAAAGTCTTGTCTAGTCACACTCCAAGTGATTGGTTCATTGTGGTCATGATATCTTTTCAGGGTTATGTAAATGTGGATTGACAATTACCTACTATGGTCCCAAGCTGCTATGGTGCCTGCTTTCAGTTATCCAGTAACTACACTGACTTTGGCTTTGTTTCCTTTATTACTTAGTGTCTCAACTATTTGAACACAGACATCAAACACACATGCACAAACACACACACATGCACAAACACACACACACACATTGAAGTACACAGGTATAGGTAATTAAGAGAACATGCAAAGACAGCTATTGTAATCAAGAGTATTCTATTATGAAGATAAGAGAATGTATTTATAAGAATTCCAAGAGATAATAGAATATAATATAATAAAGATTATTTTCTTAAAATCCTTAAAAATGAATGCTCCATTGTTTTATTGAAATGGGGGGGTTTTTCTGGATGTGGTGGTGGTCCAACAGGAAGGAGATACATGTGAGGCCTGGGCAGAGCTACTAGTGCTGCAGGGAGGGGAGGAAGGGAATAGCTTCCTGCTAGGGAGAGTGCTCTGGCGGGTGGGGAGTGATACGGTACCCATCTGGGAGGTGATGTTGTGTGTGCAGGTGAAAGTGGTGGCTCTGTCTGCCTGGGTCAGGGACCATGGCTCCACGACAAGTGTCAATACTAATAAAAGACAACTTTACTAGAGCCTAAAACTTCTATGGGCCAAATCACGTCCCATGACTGCTACTTTCTAAACCTCTATTAAAACTTACTTTATGAAGTACATAATTCACCAAGATCTATATGCAGTTGCCCTTGAGATGGGTCATTGTGATAGTTACTGTCAAAAGGACTAGATATTATAGATGGAGACTTCAAGGAAGAAATTAAAATTATGACATCCATATGGAAAGAGATGACAATTAATGCAGGGGACAAAATTGCCCAAATGCTGCTCTTTTCTTACACCAAGGGCAAAGTTGTTTCAATATACAGAACAGGAGCAGTCGAAAATAGTGGAAAACGTGTGTATTGGCAAACAATGGTGAGTGATACGACACCAAAATTTAAAAAAAAACAAATGAATGGTATTGAAATAGAAGGATTGCTTGACATAGGAGCGGATGTCACTGTCCTCTCACATGAGTCTTGGAATCCAAACTGGCCACTTCAAAGGGTTCCTACACATTTTATAGGAATTGGTAAATTATCACATGTAAAACAAAGTGTACGATGGCTTAACTGTGTGGGACCAGAAGGGCAAACAGGGAAGTTGAGACCTTATGTGGCTGATGTACCCATAAATTTATGGGGAAGGGATCTCTTACAACAATGAGGTACTCAAATTAATATTCCTGCAATTCCACAAATAACAAATGATGAAATGATGGATGCTTTTGAGGAAGGTATTGATATGCATACTCAACAACAACTGCAAGCTATATCTAGTGTCCAAACACAGGACACCCCAGGTATCGAGTTTCCAAATTTATACTAGGGGCCACTGCTGAAATTCCAACAGCCCTACCCTTGAAATGGTTATCAAATAAACCAGTGTGGCAAGAGCAGTGACCCATAACAAAGGAAAAATTGGAGGCTCTTTAGCAATTAGTAAAAGAACAGCTGGAGGCTCGTCATATAGAAGAGTCTACCAGCCCATGGAATTCTCCTATGTTTGTGGTAAAAAAGGAAATCGGGTAAATGGAGAATGGTAACAGATTTAAGAGCTGTCAATAAAGTAATTCAATCAATGGGTCTTTTGCAGCCTGGTATGCCTTTACCTTCTCTATTACCAAAGTCATGGCCTTTAATAGTAATTGATTTAAAAGACTGCTTTTTCTCAATTCCATTGCATAAGAATGATAGGGAAAGGTTTGCCTTCTCTGTACCTACTCTTAATAACAGTAGGCCAATCAAGAGGTATCATTGGACTGTGTTTCCACAGGATATGTTGAATAGTCCAACTCTGTGTCAATATTTTGTACAAAAACCATTAGAAATAATGTGTAAGCAGTTTCCTCGATCTATTATCTATCATTATATGGATGATATTTTTTTGTCTGATTCTGATGTAGTTATTTTAGAGAACTTATTTAAGGAAATGCAAAGAATTCTACCTCTATGGGGGTTAAAAGTTGCTCCTGAAAAAATACAAAGAGGAGATTCAATCAACTATTTGGGTTATAAAATAAGTCAACAGAGAATAAGATCACAAAAGGTACAGATCCATAGAGACCAATTGAAAACTCTTAATGATTTTCAAAAAATTAATGGGAGATATAAATTGGCTAAGGCCCACCCTTGGTTTAAGTACTCATGAGTTAAGTAATTTGTTTCAAACATTACAAGGGTATTCAAATATAAACAGTCCAAGATGTTTTACTGCTGAGGCAGAAAAGGAATTAATGTTGGTAGAACAAAGATTGCAAGATGCACACATAGATCGAATTGATCCCCAACTTGATTGTAGTTTGGTCATTTTACCATCAACTCATTATCCTACAGGGCTTATTATGCAACGGGAAGATAGTATTATGGAACGGATTTTCTTACCACATAAACAAAGTAAAAAATTAAAGACATACATAGAAAAGATATCTGAATTAATTGTAAAAGGTAGAATAAGACTACGTCAATTATCAGGAATGGACCCGGCTGAAATAGTAGTGCCTCTTAACAATGCTGAAATTATGTCATTGTGGGTAATCAATGAAGATTGGCAAAGAGCTTGCAGTAATTATCTGGGAGAAAGTAATAACAAATTTCCAAAAAGCAAACGTATACAATTTATAAAAAGAACTACTTGGATTCTTCCTCGTATTGTAAAGGGAACACCAATTCCTGATTCACCAACCTTCTATACTGATGCTAACAAGGTGGGAATGGCAGGTTATAAGACAGACAAAATCAGCACGGTAATCAAAAGTCCATATACCTCAGTTCAAAAAGCAGAATTGTATGCAATCCTTATGGTGTTATTAGATTTTCCAGAATCTCTTAACATAATTACGGATTCTCTATATGCAGAAAGAGTTGTGCTGCATATAGAAACTGCTGAATTTATTCCCAATAACACAGAATTAACTTCTTTATTTATACAATTGCAACAGTTTATCAGAGGTAGAAATAATCCATTATATATAACCCATATTCGATCCCATACAGGTTTGCCAGGTCCACTGGCACAAGGAAATGAGGAAATTGACCAATTGCTCATAGGAAATGTGTTGGAAGCCTCAAAATTTCATCAGAAACATCATGTTAACAGTTCAGGTTTAAAGAAAAAATATTCTATTACCTGGCCACAAGCCAGGGAAATAATTAAAAAATGTCCTACATGTTCTCTGTATAACCAAATTCCATTACCTGCTGGTAGTAACCCTAGAGGTACTAAAAAGAGTGAAATTTAGCAAATGGATTTTCACTTTGCAGAGTTTGGAAAACAAAGGTACGTACATCATATCATTGATACATACTTAGGGTTTCAATGGGCAACTGCTTTAAGTTCTGAAAAATCTGATTGTGTTATTGCGCATTTATTAGAAATAATGGCATTTATGGGTGTACCTGCACAAATTAAGACTGATAATGCTCCTGCATATGTATCTAATAAGATGAAGCAATTCTTTGCATATTATAATATAAAGCATGTTACTGGTATACCACACAATCCTACAGGACAAGCAATTGTAAAAAGAGCTAATCGTATCTTAAAAGAGATGCTTTTTAAACAAAAGGGGGAATTAAAGAATCCCAGGGATAGATTACACAATGCATTGCTAACTTTGAATTTCCTAAATGTTGGTGAAAAGGGTACCACTGCAGCTGAGAGGAACAAACTCAATTGGAATACAAAAGTATTGAGGCATTTTGAATTCCTCCATTTTTAATCTAGGTGGTTAATTCCACTCTCAAGTTCTATTAGGAAGGCTGCCAGTTTTTTACTACGTAAGGAAAGCTAAGCTTTAGTTCTCCAACTTTGCTGCAAGGCAACTGCTTTTGTTAAGGTAGCCGCACCTTTGAAATATATTTGAATTCGTTTCCCTGCTCTTGGGCTTGGAAACTGGCTATCACCAGGGCCTTCTCAGGCTGTAAGCAAGGATTCTAATTGCCCCATGTTGGGCGCCATTTGTAAAAAAAAAAAAATAATAATAATAATAATTAAACTACATTGGGTGCCACTTGTAGAAATAATTAATTAAATTGTTTAACCAGTATTTAGATTATTGTTAATTTGTTCGGCAGCCTTTAATCCTTATTCCGATATTAAGCAGACATTATAAATGAGTACACACAGAGACCGCATGGATTTTTACAAGTCTTGGTCTGGATCGGGCAATCTTGGCCCATCGAAGCTAGCTCTTAATTCTATTACCCAAATATGACCCCATATATACATACGTCCTCTTGGACTTCCATTCTCCACAATATGCCGATGTTCCTGGCCATGTGGAATGAGGTTCCTTTTTCTAACCCATAGTGTGTGCCTCCTTCCTGCTGCTCCTGGCTGGAATGTTTTCTTCCTGCTGCTGGCTGGAATGCTTTTATTTCTCTGTCTAAAGCACAGGCTTCCTGCTCTAATCACAGGAAGTCCCACCTTTCTCTGTCTTTGCCCAATCTCAGGCCTCGGCATTTTATTTAACCAATCAGATTCAATGTAAGTAACGGACAGCAAGTAGGACCAATTAATTAATATTTAGAATGCTTAACACTACCCCAACAGGTCATCCTGGTTACTCTCTCTCTGTTCCTCTGTCTCTGTTCTCCCTGTTCTTTTCTCCCCAGCCCGTGATCTCTCTCATTTTTAAAAAGTGTATTTATTACTTCCATTTACATCTACATCACAGTCCTGGTCCTGCCAAATCTTCAGATGGTAATCTCATCCTCCCAACCTCTCCCCTTTCTCCCACCCACATTCTACTCCTCTGGTGTGGGGTGCCCTACATATCAGCCCCCTTCGGTTCAGCAGCCACATGGGGCTAAGAGCTTCCTCTTGCACTGGGGGCCTTCATGGCAGTTCCACTAGGCCAAAGTATCCCACTAGAAGTAATAAAGTTTATATCACTGTTTCTTTCAGTCACTTGGTTGTAGGTTAGTTATACTGGACTATAAGGCTAAAATCCAATTATAGGTTAATAGAGGCCATGTGCATCTTTCTGGATCTGGGTTAGCTCACTCAGGATCAGCTTTTCTAGTTCCATCCATTTGGCAGCAAATTTCACGATTTCCTTCTTTTTGGTGGCTGAGTAGTACTCCATTGTATAAATGTACCACAGCTTTTTTATCCATTCATTGGCTGAGGGACATCTTGATTGCTTCCAGTTTCTAGATATTACAAATAAAGCTTCTATGAACATAGTTGAGGAGATATCCTTATGGTTTGGTGAGGAATCCTTTGGATGTATACCCAGGAGAGGTATGGGTGGGTCTTGAGGTAGAGATATAGTTGCTGGAAGAACATTTGACAAAATCCAACACACCTTCATGCTAAAACTCCTGGAGAGAACCAGCATACAAGGACCATGCCTAGACATAATAGAGGCAATATTCAGCAAGCAAGTAGCCAACATCAAATTAAATAGAGAGAAACTTAAAGCATTTCCTCTAAAATCAGGGATAAGACAAGGCTGCCTACTCTCTCCATAACACTTCATAATAGTACTTGAATTTTTTGTTAGAACAATAAAAAAACTAAAGGAGATCAAGGGGATACAAGTTGCAACGGAAGAAGTCAAAGTATCCCTCCCTACTTTCAGATGATATGATAGTATACATAAATGTTCCCAAAAATTCCACCAGAAAACTCCTACAACTGACAAACACCTTCAGCAAGGTGATTGTATATAAAATTAATTAAAGAAAACAGGTAGCCCTTCTTTATACAAAAGATAAATGGGATGAGGAAGAAATCAGTGAAACATAACCCTTCACAATATCCATAAACAATATGATGTACTCTGATTGGTTAAATAAAATACCGAGGCCTGAGATTGGGCAAAGACAGAGAAAGGTGGTACTTCCTGAGATTAGAACAGGAAGCCTGAGCTTTAGACAGAGGATTAAAGCATTCCAGCCAGGAGCAGCAGGAAAGAGGATGCACACCATGGGTTAGAAAAAAGAACCTCACTCCACATGGCCAGGAACATCTGCATAGCATGGAGAATGACAATTCAAGGGGATGTATGTATATGTGGGCTCATATTTGGGTAATAGAATTAAGAGCTAGCTCAGATGGGCTAGGATTGCACCATTCAAGCCAAGGCTTATTAAAATCCAAAAAAAAAAATAGTAATAAAAATAGCATGGTACTGGTATAGAAACAGACAAGTTGATCAATGGAACCGAATTGAAGACCCAGAAAAAAACCCACACACCTATGGTTACTTAATTTTTGACAAAAAAGCCAAAACTGTACAATGGAAAAAGGACAGCATCTTCAACAAACGGAACCGGTCTACCTGGGTGTCCACATGTAAAAGAATGCAAATAGACCAATACTTACCACCTTGCACAAAACTTAAGTCCAAGTGGTTCAAAGACTTTAACATAAAGCCCCAAACCCTAAATCTAATAGAAGAGAAAGTGGAGAAAAGCCTTGAACTCATAGGCACAGGTGACAACTTCCTGAACAAAACACCAATAGCTCAGGCTCTAAGACCAACAATCAATAAATGGGATCTCATGAAACTGAAAAGCTTCTGTAAGGCAAAAGACACTGTCATTTGAACAAAATGGCAACCTACAGATTGAGGAAAGATCTTTACCAACCCCACATCTGACAGAAGTCTAATATCCAAAATTTATAAAGAACTGAAGATTTTAAACACCAAGAAACCAAATAATCCAATCAAAAAATGGGGAACTGAGCTAAACAGAGAATTCACAAAGGAGAAATTCCTAATGGCTGAGAGACACTTGAAGAAATGCTCAGCATCCTTAATCATCAGACAAATGAAACTAAAGACAACCCTGATATTCCATCTCACACCTGTCAGAATGGCTAAGCTCAGAAGCTCAAATTACAGCACAGGCTGGCAAGGCTGTAGAGAAAGGGGAACACTCCTCCATTGCTGGTGGGAGTGCAAGCTTATACAACCACTATGGAAATCTGGCGATATCTTAGAAAACTTGGAATACCTCTACCTCAAGACCCAGCCATACCACTTCTGGGTATACAACCAAATGATTCCTCACCAAACCACAAGGAAGTTTCCTCATCTATGTTCATAGCAGCCTTATTTGTAAAAGCTAGAAACTGGAAACAACCCAGATATCCCTCAAACAAGGAATGGATAAACAAAAACAAAAACAAAACTTTGGTACATCTACACAATGGAATACTACTCAGCCATCAGAAACAATGAAATCTTGCAATTGGCAGTCAAATGGATGAAACTAGAAATCGTCATACTAAGGGAGCTAAACCAGACTCAGAAAGATGCACAAGTCATCTATACTCGTATAATCAGATTTTAGCCATATAGTACAGCATAATTATACTACAACCAATGCACCAAAAGGAACAGGAACAAATACTTTGTTACCTGTTAATGAGACACTTTGTCCTAGTGGTGCTGCCATGTAGGCTTCCAGTATATGAGGCAGCTCTTAGCCCTCAAATGACTGCTGTATTGGGGTGGGGGACTGATATGTAGGGACACCCCCTGATATGTAGGATAGAAGGGAGAGGGGAGTAGAGGGTGGGTGAGTTCGATTGGGAGGAGTGGAAAGAGGATACTGTGATGGATATGCAACTTGAAATAAAAAATAAACATTAAAAAAAGAAAAAAATAACTTGAAACATTAAAGAGCTTAAAATGTTTCTCTTCGCAGTTCTGAGGGGAAAGTTCAATTTCAATTTCTTTTTTCAATTTCAAAACAAACTATTTGTCTCTGACATATTTTTTAATTACAGTGAGTGGGGTTTGATATTTTCGTCTCTTTGTATTTGTGATGCTAATGTAGTAAGGCTGAGTTTCAAATCCTATATGAAGTCCAAGGTGTCTAGAGAAAAGATTCAAATGGACAATATAAAAGTTGCAAGACAAAATGAAAATATTATAGGTATATATAAGCTTACTTGTTAATATACTTCATTATTCTTTAGTTTTCTAAGGATATGTATAGAATGTGGTTTTAAACATGTTCTTTGAAGAATAATGTCAAAATAAGTACTTATTCTTTACATTTTTACAATAAATAATACAATTTAACAATTTACAAGTGAAATTAAAATATTTTTAATTTCCAAATATATAAATAAATGTATATGATGTGATTTTTCTGAGATTTATACATGTGGCTTTATATTTAATATTTATATCAAAATGTTGAGAAACTACGTTTTCAGTCATGTTTGATGTATGTAATTAAAAATTATAGCATATCCTCTAGATATTTTTTAACTACAGAGAAAAGTCCCAGACTCAGTATTAAAATTATCAATAATAAATAAATGATGATTTGATATATAAATGAAATATAAATGAAATAATAAATAAATAATGACAGTTTTCATGAAAAAAAAACTAAGAATTTTATGGTTGTATTACAAAAGCCATTATACATGTCCCTGGGTGTTTAGAATGTTTTGAATTAAATGCTATCTGAATATTATTCAAGAATATATATAATAGGCTATAGTGACAAAGAATCAATTTGAAATAATCCCTAAAGTTCATTTATTTTAGAACTTAATTGATATGTAAGTGATTTAGAAAAGTGCTTTGATAGCACCTTGTAAATTTAAAATCAAAAAGAAAGTCTTTTTAATTAGATACATAAATGCAAGAATACATTCATGTAGCTTGGTTTCCTTCAAAATCCTTGTGCAATTATGGGACATGAACAACTGTGGTCTAAGCAAACTCAATGACAGACACACTTGTTTTTGGTATGACGTCTGGATCTGGGTGAAGGTTATGTATCCATAGTGGAGGGATGGGGTGTCCTCATACATGTATGTTAGGCTTGCAGGTGGTTATTCTGAGAGTAGGTATTAAGAGATATTTAATCTATAAAATTTTTCTAAGTACAAGAAACACCACCTATTAACAAAAGAACATTGTTACCACCTTCTTTTGGAGAGGTACTGATACTGAAATAATTAGAATGGAAAACAACACCTCACACAATAAAATGAATGTTTACTGAGACTAATTCTAGCACTGTCATTATCTTTCAGTAAAAAAAAAAAAAAATTAAAATCTAAAACATCACATAGTTACAAGAACATTAATTCTACGAATAAATAGTACTACAAAAATAAAGCCAGCCAATTAAAACAGGGAAACAAACTTAACAGTTAGCTCATAATCAACCAATTCCAAAATTAACACTCTTTATTTACTACATGTGACAAAATATGTGGTATCAGACATCCTATCTCCTGAATGACACTCCACCAGACTGAGATACTGCTTTGTTTAGGGTGAAAAGTAGTGGAAATAATTCTATAGATAATGAAATCAACCATGGATGAATAAATGACAATTTTATTATTTAAATGCATTAGAAAAAGAAAAGATAAACTGAAACCAGCTACATGAGAGCTGAATGTACAACAATAAGAAAATATATTATGTACAAATAAAAGAGAATGAGACCCATGTTTAAGAAAATAAAATCATATCTCATGCCCTGGGCTCCATTATTTGACCTGCAACTCTGCCTACCCTCCTGGAGGGTTGCTGGTGCCAGGGACACCAGAGACACCAGGCAAGACCCAGCTCCAAGTCCTACACCTGCCAAATCCCCTAAAAGTGTACCCAGCAGACATAAACAGCAGTCTATGGATCCCATGTCTTGGCCTACAGCTCTATCTGTTTCCCTGAGACAACACAGGCACCAAGAAACTGATGCCAGTATTAGGAACTCCAGAGGCAACATTAGCACCCCAAACCCCAGAGGTCACATAGGCCAAAAGACCACAGCTGAGACAACCTAGTATAACTAAAGACTCACTGGTCACAAGAACCCCAGCCCAGAAGAACAAGAGGAAACAGAAAACAAGAGGGAAAATCATCCAAAAAACAAACAATTAAACAAAATAAACAAAATAAAACATCTATCCAACAAAGATAATCTCAGAAATGATCAATAGAACCTATAATCACAAGATCCAGATGTCTAGAGGTAAGTGTAAGAACTCATTTAACAAAAGCCAGGACAATATGGCATCATTAGAGCCTAACTATCCAACTATAGCAAGTCCTGGATATTCCAGCACAGCTGAAGCACAAGAAGAAGCCTTTAAATCAAACCTTAAAAAGACAATAGAGACCTTTAAAGAGTAAATGAATAAAATCTCTTAAAGAAATACAAGAAAATATGATGAAACGTGAAAAGGAAATTAATATAACTGCTCATGACCTGAAATTGGAAACAATAAAGAAAACATAAACTGATGGAATTCTGGAGATAAAAAAGCTAAATAAAAGAATAGGACCTACAGACAGGAGTATCACCAGCAGAATACAAGAGATAGAAGAGAGAATCTTAGGCATAAAAGATATGCTAGAAGTCAAAAAATGTAAATATAAAAAGTACTTGACATAAAGCATCCAGGTAATCTGGCACACTATGAAAAGACCAAACCTAAGAATGACAGAAATATAAGAAGATTCTCAGCTCAAAAGCTGAGAAAATATTTTCAACAAAATCATAGAAGAAATTTTCCTTAATCTAAGAAGAGAGATGCTTATATTTGTACAAGAAAAGTATAAAACACTAAAGACATTAGACTGAAAAAGAAAATCCCCCTGCCACATAAGAATCAAAGCACTAAATGTACAGAACAAAGATAGAATATTAAAATCTGCAATGGAAAAAGACCAAATAACATATAAAGGTAGACCTACTAGAATTACACCTGACTTCTCAACAGAAATCCTAAATACCAGAAGGGCTGGGCAGATGCCTTGCAGACTCCAAGAGACTACAGATGCCAACATAGACTACTATCTATAGCAAAACTTTCAATCTCTATAGATGGAGAAAACAAGATTTTCCATGACAAAAACAAATTTAAACAAAAATCTATCCACAAATCCAGGATTTCAGAACATACTAGAAGGAAATCTTCAACCCATGGAGGTTAACCACATCCAAGAATACAAAGAACATTAATAATTTCACACCAACAGATCCAAAGGAAGGGAGACACACACTTACAAAAATGTGGGTTCCCAAGCCCTATGAGAAACAACCTTAGTCATCAGGTTGTCAAATGTAATTGAAAATGACAATGAGAGTCCATCTTAAACAGGTCAGAATAGCTAAGATAAGAAACTCCAATGACAGCTCATGCTGGAAAGAATGTGGAACAAGGGAAATATTCCTTCATTCCTGGTGGGAGTACAAACTTGTACAACCACAAGTTGAATTTGATGGTTTCTTAGAAAATTGGGAAAAGTTTTAGCTCAAGACCCAGCTATACCACTCCTGGGCATATACCCAAATTATGCAGCACCCTAACAAAAGGACAATTGCTCAACTGTGTTCATAACAGCTTTATTGGTAATACCTAGAACCAGAAACAAACCAAATGTCCCTCAATGGAAAAATGGATACATAAACTGTGGTACATTTACTCAATGGAATATCATTCAGCTATTAAAATAGTAACATCATGAAAATTGCAGGTAAATAAATGTAGTTAGAAAATATCACTCTGAGTGAGGTAGCCTAGACCCAGAAAGACAGACTTGGTATGTCTGTCACTCATTTATGAGTGAGTATTAGCCAGAAAATACAGGATAAGCATGGTACAATCCACAGACCCAAGAAGCTAAGTAACAAGGAGGGCCAAAGGGGGATGCCCAAATCTCACTGAGAATGGGAAATAGAATAGGCTACAAGAGTGGATGGTGATGGGATTCAGACCTGGGCTAAGCAGCAGAGATACATATTCTACCTACCAATATGGGCAGAGACACCCATTTCTCCCAGCATCCCTCTGTCCCTAAGTGTTACTGGGCTTGGTTTCCACACACCATCCTCTACTCTGAACTTTTCAGCCCTTAGTATGGGGTTCAACTCTCCCAGAGGCTCTTCACTACATAATCCAGACATTTGGTTTTTCCTTCTTCTTTCTTCTCCCTCTGCATGTACAATTTCACTCTCTACTGCCTCTCCTCTCTCATCACCCCCACTTTTCTGTCTCCCTCTGCATGGTGAGTTCACTGTCCCCTCCTGTGTTGTAGGTGAACTCGCCTGTGAGCTACCCCCAATAAATCTGCCCGTATACTTCAATTTGCCTTGAATTGGCTCATTTCATTAGTGAAGAATACCTACCATCTTGTGCTGAAATCCAGGAGGAGTTGAGCCAAGTTTGCACACTCTGTCCCCCACCCCTATATTTCTCTCCACTTGATGTGACTGATTTGGACTCAGTGAGTAACCATCTCTTTGCATCCATGGAGCACCTGCTTCTTCTTCCAGGTCTCAAGAGCCAGGAACCCCTGCCAAAAGCCATTTGGCTAAGGCAGGTCCATTCCAGAGCAAAGACACTCTTTGTTCCTACCAGGGAACTTAGGGTTCAGAGATATTGGACCTAGGGCTGCTCCATACTCCCACTATATGGATCCCTAGGCTTACAGCAGAATGCTGCTCAGTGAGTTTTTGTGTTACCTGTAAAGGCTGTGAAAACGGATACTGCAAGGTCTAAGTTTTGATTGCCAGACTTAGCCACGACCCCGTGTCTGTCAGGAAATTTATCCAAATTGGGTTTATCTCAAACCTTACAAGGACAACTTCAATGTGAATTCCCTGAGTCCTGTTTTTTTGGGGGGAACCGCACTTTCATCCCTCCTCCTCCTTCAATGTAGCACATCTGTGCTGCAGTGGATGCTGGAACCATATTGAGGACCTGACCCTTCTAAGGTAGGTACAGATCAATTTTAGACTCCAATTCTTTAACCACTTCTGTCCTCCACATGCCCGCATGGACCACAGGCCCTTTGTCCTACTGGATACCTGGATCTGGCCTGCACTAAGCTAAACATGTTCTCTGTTCCTCCATGGGCTCAATTTTATTACACATTGACATACCTAATGTACAAATTCTTACCACCAAGGACAATTGATTGCCAAATATCTTATATCTATACTTCCTCCACTCTATTCTTATAATTCTACCTTCCCATTCTTAATTGTTTCTCTCTGATTTCTGTCCATTCTGCACTCAAAAATATATATATTGAGATTATGTTCAGATATCTTATCTATAGATTTATGAGCTACTCTTGGGGCATGGTTTAAAGTCTTAATAATCTGCAACAAATATTTGTCTTTAAACTTATAACAGAAGGTTAACTTAAACCTCATACCTTGGGGTTATTGCTTGAAAGCCTGTGCTTAGATTATCTTAAACCATGTGGCATGAATCCATTCTGGGATTTTAGCAACATGTGGCTTGCCTGGCAGACATCTTTGTTAATCAAAAGTCATATTTTCACTGCCATCTTTGTGTTATTCATGTAGAATAATTACTGTATTTATTTTATCAATGAAAGAAACATTAGCATTACATTTTACTGTACTTTAATGCATAGATTTCAATGTATAACCTATATCTTTTTATTATTGTTTCTGAAAATTTTGGGGGAATCCTGCCAGAACTATCATGTTACCAGGGATATCGACTCCTTCCTGAGATTATTAACCTCATTAATAAAATAACATAAGAATGGCCTCAAGAGAAAGTTTGAGGTCAGCACTGACAATGTTTAAAAGAAAAACCATCAGGAAGGAAGTTTAAATTTCAGCTACTATCCAGAGGAGAAAGATGAAGAAGAGAAAGAAGCAAAAGCCATGCACACATTTGAGATAGCTTGGACTCAGATACATGGTGGACAAGCAGCCAAATGACAAGGAGGGGTTTCACTGCCCTCTTAAAGAAGGCCCCAGTGTGAAAACCACATGCTGCCATGCTGACCCACCCCTACCTGTGTCTAGCTAACAGTAAATGCCTTGGGGGTTCTGGTGGTACTACAGCTCCAAATTAATTCCTATAAGTTTTGTATATCTGTTTCAAATATATGAATTTAAGTGGCCACTACATGCTAGTTTTTGACTGGTCTTGAAGGCATGAGAAAAACTGCTATTTCTTTCTCTTGCCACCAGCTGCCTAGACTCAGAATTTACCTTTGTGCTTTCTTGACACTGGGTTTATTTAATGAGGCATCAAAACTGTACCTCCATGTACTCATGTAAAAAATAAAATTTATAAAGTATATTTAATAGTCAAGATACATGTTTTCAAGGTTAAGCCTAGGATGGGTAACTAGAAATAAGCAATGTTTGCCTATTGAAATATACTTTGGATAGATAGATGGTCCTCAGTCACTTCAGAGTTCTACTGAATATGGCATGTAAATGTTCAATTAAAAATAAAGGCTTACTATGACAGAGATGACAGTTACTAGTAATGAACCCAAGGTCTCCAAAGATGATAGATTGAGCACCAACAACTCCACCTGTACAGTGGTGATAACCAGTGGATATAACTGTCCCAATACCCTTCTTAGTGCCAAGACACTGTCCAATCTGTGTACAGGCAGGACACTGGAAAACTGACTCCCTTACTTTGTCTAGACAAATATAGAAGAGCTTTCCAAAGTTCCTGCTTCATAAGCAAGTCTGTCTGGGCTTGGCAGCTGAATACAGATGCTGCCCTGGGACCTGTGCCCCCAAAAAGCCATTGACAGCACAGGAGCCTTGTAGTGTGGCCATCTAGGTGATATGTAAGTCTCTGTAATTTTAATTGGTAAGTACACCATTTGGACTACACTTTCTGTTATAATTTATGTTTCTCAGGTCTAAGACTTGTTTTAGGACTAGACTAATGAAATAAATGACTTTTTACTATTACTTTTATCAAAAGGAATTCACTTTACAGTAACTTCTACTAGTAATCAACCACCTGTGTCTCATGGTGGGAAATGTTTAATTTAAAAAAATAATGCTAAGTTTAAGATTTCAAAGTTCACAGTACCTTTAACACTAATCAGTGGAGTTCTGATGAATTATTAGTCTAACTCTGAAAAAACACTTCACTATAGATACACTATAATAATCATAAGCTCAAGATTTTAAACTATTTACAAAGCTTCTACTATGACACAAAGGTGTGATTCTATGGAATCCTCTACATTGAGGATTTCAGTACAGATTATAAACAGTGCTAATAATAACAGATATAAAATTTATTTCTTTTTGCAAACTTAAAAATATTCTTGTACAATTCAGGGAATACACTTGAATATACCTCGCACAGTTCAAATGGACTCCAGAGAAGGACTCTCAATCAACAGCCCATTTTTCTCCTCACCTGCCTATTCCTGAGGCTTGGCTCTATTTCTCTTTCTCTGGTCCTGGGAACCACAATCTCCTCCAACTACAAAGAACATAGGCCTTAAAGTTTCAGATGTACACCCAAGAATTTTTTTTTATCCCTAAACTCATTAATTTTATATTCTGCCCCTAATGTTTATATGTTACCACATCTTGCCAAGTCCAGGAGTTTCCTCAAAACCTACATCCAAGACAGCTGCAAAGAAGCAACCCACAGGTATCCTGGTCCAGATTCACAACTGCTTCAAATGAGCTTTCAAGTCTCTAACCACAGATGGTACTACAGAACTTGAACAGCAGCCTGCTGTTTACAGAGCTGAACAATATTCCAGCTTTTGAACCCCCATAACAATAACCCAATGTAAGCAGGAAGTAGTCAAAGATGATTATTTCACTTACTATCCATTTATTACCAACAAAAGGCTGGGATGTTAGAACTCAGATATGGGACAGGAAGCTGAGGTGCCTATAATACATACCAAAGCATACCTACCCTCCGTGTTCTCCCATCTCCCTCAATCCCTAGTTGTTACAAAGCATGGGTGACATACCACCCTCTACCAAGACCTTTCCAGCCCATGGGCTGGGCTTCCTCTCCCCCAGAGGCACCTCATTACATAATTCTAACATTTTGACTCTCCCTTCCTCCTTCCTCCTCTCTCCTCTCTCTCTATGCTTGTGCTTTCTCTCTCTCTGCCCACCCCCACCACATTTATGTCTGCCTCTGCATGGTAATTTCACTGACTGATGAGACCTGACCTCCTGAAAAGTCAGTGAACTCTGCAGAGAGCTGTCCCAAATAATCGTGCCTTTACACTTTAATTTGGTTGAAACTGAATCCTTTCATTATTGGAGAATACCTATCAGAAGGAGGGAGGGGACTGTGTGGTAGAGGGGGAGGTAATGGAAGAGGAGGAATCAGGTAAGGGCAGGATGGACAGAGGAGGAAATTAGTGGGAGAGAGAACTAGAATTGGGGTAAGGGAGCCATAGTTTGTAGGAGGCAGAAATCTAGGGCAATGGGAATTCCCAGTAATCTATGAAGGTGACCCTAGTTAAAACTCCTAGCAATGGAGGATATGAAACCTGAACTGGCCATTTCCTGTAACCAGGCAAGACTTTCATTAGAGAGCTTAAGACACCATTCTAGCCAAAAAAAAAAAAAACCCTTTGATCTTTGATAAACTAATTTTTCTGCCTACACTATGTATAGGCATAAGAATGGAGAAGAAATTGAGAGAATGGCCAAACAAAGACTGATCAAGCTTGAAACCCATGCTATGAGAGGGAGCCCACCCCTAACATCTTTAATGATAATGATATGTTTGCAGAAAGAGCCTATCTTAACTGTCATCAGAGAGGCTTTTCCAAGTAATTCACAGAAACAGATGCAGAGACCCACAACACAGTGTTAGGCAAAGCATGGGGAATCCTGTGAAAGAGTGAGGAGGAAGGATTGAAGGAGCCAGAGAGGTCAAGGACACCACAATAAAATGTACAGAAGCAACTAACCTGGGTCCATAGGGGCTCACAGATACTGAACTGAGAACCAGAGAGCATGAATGGGAAGCATGAACCTAGGCCCTCTGCATACATACATAACAGTTGTGCAGCTGGGTCTCCATGTGAGACTCTAAAGTAGGGGGAGGGGCTAACTCTGACTACATTGCCTGCCTTGGATCCATTTCGTTTAACTGGGATAGTTTGTCTAGCCTCCATAGGAAAATGTACTTAATCTTACTGCAACTTAATATGTCAAGTCTGGCTGATATCCATGGTAGGTCTCCCCTTTTCTGAGTAGAAGGGGAGGAGAGTGAATAGGAAGAGGTGAGGTAAGATGGAAAGACTAAGAGTGAAGTAAAGAGTGGAAGCTGTGATTCAGACATAAAGTTAATAAATAACTTAATCAATTAAAATAAGGAAAACACTGAAATAAATGTTGAACATCCTTAGTAATTATAGTAAGGCAAATCAAAACTGTTTTGAGATTCCATCCTACATCTGTTAGATTGGCTATTAATAACACAAGTTACAACACAATTTAGTAAAGATATGGAGTAAAGAGAACATTCCTCCATTGCTGCAGAGAGCACAAACTGATAAGGCTATTAAGTTAATCAGTATTATTATTCTTCACAAAATTGGGAATCAGTCTACCTCAAGACCCAGCTAGACTACTCTTGTGCAAATAGCCAAAGGATGCTCCATTCTACCACAAGAACACCGGTCAACCATGTTCATTGTGTCTTTCTTTATTCATAATAGCCAGAAACTGGAAAAAAACTAGATGCTCCCCAACAGAGTAATGGATTAAGAAATATGATACATTTACACAAAAAAGTACCACTCAACTGTTAAAAACAATAACATCATGTAATTACAGACAAGTGGATGCAAGTAGAAAAAAAATATTATCAGGAGTGAAGTAACTAACCTAGACCTTGAAATACAAATATTGTATTATATACAGCTATAAGTGGAAATTAGCTGTTAAGTGAATGATAATCAAACTATAATTTATAGTACCAGAAAGGTTAGGTAAAGAGAAGGGAATGAAGAGGGTGGTGCATTGCTCTCCGTGGGAAGCTGAAATAGAATATATTTTGGTGGTTGACTGGGGGCATGTGGGCACTAAATCATGGGGATCAATGTAGGAAAAAAGGGGTTATAATGAGAGAGTGCAGAGAGAAAGAGACAGCTGGAATTGGGGGAAATTTGCAGGGGTAATATGGAAATCTACTGCACTGAAAACTTCCTGGAACATAAGAGAGTGATCCTAGTGAGGCCTCCTAGAAATAGAGGATATTATGTCTGAGCTGGCTGTTGTAGAAGTAAATTGTAAAGTCATTTACCAGTATTTATATTACATTTAATTGGTTGGCAGTATTAATCCTTAATATGTCATTATAAATAAGCACACAGACACCTGATGGATCTTAACAAGCATTAGCATGGATTGTGCAATATTAGCCCATCTAAGCTAGCCCTTAATTCTATTCCCCAAATAAGACCCCTATTTACACGTATGTTCCCTTGACTGTTATTCTCCACACTATGTCAATGTTCTAGGCCATGTGGAATGAGGTTCATTTCTCAAATATATAATATATGGCATGTCTGCTTCCTCCTCCTCTGCCTTCTTCTTCTCTTCTTCTGATGGCTTCTTCTACCCATCAATCTCTCTGCTTCAGAAGCTCAAGCACCCTAGTCCCACCTCCCTCTGTCTTTGCCCATTTCAGGCCTCATCATGTATTTAACCAGAGACAATGGTTAATAAGAAAGGTAACACAGCTTCACTTGGTGTACTATGGCTTGGCACAGCAAATGGGACTCTGGGAGCAGGTTGATTAACATTTAGAATAAATAACATCACCCCATCAACTGGTCATCTTTTGTAGCCAGGAAAGGCTTCCAGTAGTGAGACTGTTTAAATTTGACTGAAAGAATACCATGGAAATCCCTAAGGATCACTATCCAAAACTGAAAGCAGGGTCCCTATTGCTGAGAACAATATCCACACAGTTCATTGAGTGCAGAGAGGTTGAGCTGGTAGCTGCATGGAGCCTCACCCACACTCTCATGGAAAGGTACTCTCCAGGCTTTGGAAAGAGTAAACTGGACACCAACACAGTCACAAAGCACTCAACCTACAATTTTTCCTGCATGCAAGAAGTTCTGGAGCAATAGTTGCATAGAACTCGTCAGAGTGACCAATCAATTTCTGGTTTAACATGAAGTCCATTCCCTGAGAACAAATCTGTCCTATCCACTGGTGTATGGTGAGGAACCAGAAACTGAATAGCCCAGAGATCAAGGGTCAAATAATCATGGCAGTCAATAAATGAATGAATGAATGAATGAATAAAATTATTTCTAGTGATATTCTGCTATACTTATAGATTGGGGCCTTGCCCACTCATCATAAGAGGGGATTCTTTCAGAAGCAGATGCTAGCAGAAAGCAATAGTCACAGCCACAAGGGTTATTCAAGGAGAGAGTATAAATTGGACATCTCCATGGCCTCCTTTCCCTTGGTTCTGTGGGAATACCACGAAGAGGTAGAGGAAAGATGTTAGGAGTTAAAAGGTATGGAAGACAGAGGAAAACATATCCCATTGGATCAACTATGCAAGACTCATATGGCCTCATGGAAATTAAAGTGGCAATCACTTGGTTTGCATGGGTCTGTACCAGGTCCTCTACATATATGTATTATGACTGACTTGGTGTTTTTATGGGACTCCTAAAAGTAGGAGTGGATCAGTCTCTGACTCTTTTCCTGGCTCTTGGGGCTCTTTTCCTCCTATAACTAGCCTCAGTATGAAGGTTTTCTTCCTGGTCTTATTGTATCTTATTTTGTTGTGTATGGTTGTTGTCTCTGGGAGTCCTACTGGTATCTGAAGGAAAATGGAGTAGGAATGGATCTTGGGGAGAGGGGAAGTATAGGGGGAGACTTGGGAGGTGAGGATGGGGAGAAAACTGTCCTTAGGATGTATTATATGAAAGAAGAATCTATATTCAATGAAGAGAGAGGAGAAGGAGGAGGAGATGAAGGAGAAGTAGGAGAAGAGAAGGAGAAGCAGAAGCAGCAGCAGAAGAAGCAGAAGCAGCAGCAGAAGAAGAGGAGGAGGAAGAATTGGAGGAGAAGGAGGAAGAAGTGGAAGTTGTTTGTGATAGAATCAATGTTCTCAAGGGAGATTCAGCTGTGGAATTCTATATAAAGAATTCTTATGGTAGACATAAATATACAATCATTCATATCAAGCTTAATGAAGGAGGGACAGAACCAGGATGTAAAATCTTTATGCTGGTGACTGAAGGATTGGTGGAGTTGGTAAGTCCAAAAGTGTGATCACAGAATAGACCCATAATGCTAATTTCCACCATTTTTTTCTTTCTTGCAAAATTGATGAAATCTAATCATGCACTACATAAGAAATGTTTTCATACCTGTGTCCTCAAATGCAAGAGAGGATTAAAATTCTTGCTTTAGCTATTTTCCCCCTTTTTTGATTGGATTATTTGGTTTCTTGAGTTCCTTGTAAATTATGGATATTAGCCCTCTGTCAGATGTGCAGTTGATAAAGATTTTTTTCCCAATCTTTATCAACCAGTTGCCGTTTTGTTCTAATGACAGTGTCCTTTGCCTTACAGAAGCTTTTCAGTTTCATGAGGTCCCATTTATTGACTGTTGGTCTTAGGGCCTAAGCTACTCGTGTTCTGTTCAGGAAGTTGTCACCTGTACCAAGTTTTCAAGGCTTTCCCCCATTTTCTCTTCTATTAGGTTTTATGTTAAGGTCTTTGACCCACTTGGATTTAAGTTTTATGCAGGGTGATAAGTATGGGTCTATTTGCATTCTTTTACAAGTCAACATCCAATTAGACCAGCACCATAAACCAAAAATTCACAAAAGAGGAATCACTAATAACCAAGAGACACTTGAAGAAATGCTCAAATCCTTAATCATCAGTGAAATGCAACTCAAGAGGACCCTGAGATTCCATCTCACACCTGTCAGAATGGCTAACATCAAAAATTCAAAATTCAAATGACAGCACATGCTGGCAAGGTTGTGGAGAGAGGGAAACACTCATCCATTGCTAGTGGGAGGGCAAACATGTACAACCACTATGGAAATAAATCTGGCAACATCTTAGAAAACTGCCATATCACTTCTGGGTATACATTGAAATGATTCCTCACTAAACCACAAGGACATCTCATCTATGTTTATAGCAGCCTTATTTGTAGTAGCTAGAAACTGGAAACAATCCAGATGCTCCTCAACTGAGGAATGGATGAAAAATACTGTGGTACATATACACAATGTAATACTACTCAGTTATCAGAAACAAGGAAATCATGCAATTTGAAGCCAAATGGATAGAGCTAGGAAAGCTCATCCTAAGTGACATAACCCAGAAAGATGCAAATGACATCTCTTCATTTATAATTGGATTTTAGCCATATAGTACAGAATAACTATACTACACCCAACACACCAACAGAAATAGGAATATAGACTTTGTTACCTGTTAGTGAGACACTTTGTCCTAGTGGTGCTGCCATGTAGGCCCCCAGTACATGAGGAAGCTCTTAGCCCTCATATGACTGCTAAACTGAGGGGGTCTGATATGTAGGGACACCCCACTCTGGAGGAGTAGGATAAGAGGGAGAGGTGGTAGAGGGTAGGAGGGAGCAGGGGTGGAAAGAGAGCACTGTGGTGGAGATGTAACTTGAAGTAATAACACAAAAAAAGAGGGGTAAAAAAACTGAATTCGGCTCTACTCATTGTTATATAATTAAAATATGGGGTTTTAATTCTTGGATATGAAATACAATTTTGTAGAGATTATAAATGATCTTTCAGTTTTCTAGATTTTTCTCATTGTCTTCTCAGCATTCCTAGCTGTTTAAAACTTGCAAATCCTACTTAAGAACATCCTTTATTAAGATTGTGTGAGAGAGTGTGCAACACAAATACTCCTGCCCACTCAACAATAGAAGCCTCCCTCTGTTGGCTGTTGGTAACCAGAGACAATAAGGAAAATAATATATAGATTTGCAAGAACTAATTAAATCGTCAAACTTTGGCACACTGAAATAGAGACTCAATCTCAACAAGACAAATATAGTATCCTTCAGCTCACATGTAAATCCAAATAAGAGCTTTCTTTCTTCAGATTCTCTTTCAAATCTCTATGTTTCCCTTATCTTCTCTATTTCTCTACCTCTTTTTCATTGTTCCAAAATGAATATTTTACTAAGTCAATCCCCTTAAGGAAAATATTGACTTTCATTCAGGTTTTTATAAAATACTTTTCTTTCTCACAGGATTGATGATGAACAGACAATCCTGGATGAAATCATATCCTTGATGCATGTGATCTGAGCATTACCATAGGCTTTCTTGCTACTTAACTTCCAACCCACCCTACTAGCTTTATGATTAACAGTTCTACCTTGTCAAAATTACAAACTGTTGTAAGTCTAAAATTTGCTTAAATATAAGGAAAATCACTACTTCACATTTTGCCTTCTCAATGTTCAGTGTCATTTGCTGACTGCTTTCATATGCTTCTTCACACAAACTCATATTCTTTGATCCTCATATAAGCACTTAAAAAGCAATTCCTACGTGGTCCATCTAGATTAAGATTGTGTGTTTCCCGTACCCAAAGTCTCTGGACCACCTAGGTCTGTTTCATAATCTTTCTGTTATCTTAATCCATTCTCTGAAAAAATATACTCTGACTCATTCTATGCTCATTGGTTTGCTTTCCTTCCCATTTTCTTTGAAGGAAGAGAATGGATGTTTATTACCTTGTCCTTCATGTACAGTACTTTGTCCTTTGTAGGGACTGAGGATAGTAAATTCTTATTGAATGAAACAATGTGGACTGATTGATAAAGAGAATGGATGTAATTGCCCATGTGTTTAAGTGGGAAAGCAATAGCACTACCTAATAGGGTGTTTACCAGATTTGAATGATTTAAGATGTTTTGAGTAGCAGTGCTTGGTACAGTGTGAACTTAACATAAATATTAACCGTCATTGTTAGAGACAACTTTAGTGACATTAAGACACATATTTTAGCACATAAGTTATGATAATAATTGGAGAGTTCAGTTGGGAATAACAAGAATATGTGACCTAAGAAAACAGATAAATGAACAAAATCCACTCTCTATCTCCAAATTTTTTTCATAAAACTGAACATGTGCACTTTGAGCCTACTAATGAAGGTACTACTAAACATCATCTGATAGAACTAGCACCAGGAATGAGTAAAATTATAACAACAAAATTGAAATCATTATGCTCATGGCCAAGGATCATTCCAAAACTCAATAATCAACAATATCAATATTTCCTGCAAAGTGTTGAGTGCATGGTGAATGTTGACACCTTTATTTTTATAGAATTTTAGAGATTTAATTTTTAGCTATGTGTCTGAGTATGGATATGTAAACACGAGTGCACTTGCCTTAGTCAGAGGCCTCAGACTCACTCAGCTGGAGTTACAGAGAGTTGTGAATTGCCTCAAGGTGGTTGATGGAATTTCAAATTGAGTCTTCTGTAAGAGCCATGTGTGCTCTTGGAGCTCTGTCTCCAGCTGCTACCCTTATTTTTATTTTTTTTAATGTAATGGGAATGGATGAAAGTACTAGCTGTGAGTTTCTAGAGGCAAGGTCACATCATTTGTGTTGTTTACCCCAGTCCCAAATACATCCACACACATGCACACAGATAGACCACACAACACCTACCCCCACCACCCCACACAAATTAATTCAGCTAAATTATTGAAGTAACTTATAATATAAAAAAGACATCTATGAAGAGCAAACCAAATGTAGCTCTTGGAACATTGAAATTTTATTTAATTAGAGAGTGCTGTGGAAAATTAGATCAAGAGAAAAGAAGTCGGAAGGACTTATGGCTGAAATTAAAATTCCAATGGAGAGTGTCAACAGAACAGAGGAAGAAAATATGAACACAAAGACATGAGTAGTAGAAGATTGTATTAGATATAATAAATAAATAAATTCAAAGAATAGAGAAAATCTCTGAGCCATAAAATACCTGTATGTAAAAAAGTTATTTAAAAAGAATGTTCCTCTATTCACTTATAATCGGATTTTAGCCATATAGTAAAGGATAACTATACTACAACCAATACACCAAAGGGAACATGAACATAGACTTTATTCCTGTCAATGAGACACTTTGCCCTAGTGGTGCTGCCTTGTAGGCCCCCATAAGACTGCTGAACTGGGGAGGGGAACCGAGCTGTAGGGACATTCCACTCTAGGGGAGTGGGATGGAAGGGATAGGGAGTAGAGGGTGGGAGGGTGGAACTGGGAGGAGTGGAAAGAGGGTACTGTGATGGAGATGTAACCTGAAGTAATAAATAAATATTTTTTTAAAAAGAATATGCCTCATCATATTTGAAACCACACTTTTTAATTTGAAGTAGCTCTAATACACTCTAAAAGTGAATAATTTTGGAGATGAGAAATATACTGCAATCATTTGGGCATATTTCCATTTAGAGGAATTTTAACCCCTCAACGTGACTACACTGACAAGGTATTGAAACCAAAGGCCTTCTAGGTCTGTGTGATCTGGCTGGAATATACTCCTTTAATCTCTCTGGTAGGAATACACACCTTTAATCCCTCTGGCTGGAATATATACCTTTAATACCACTGACTAGAATAAACAATGATGTCTAATTGAGAAACAGACAGAGAAAGATAATAAAGATCATAAAAATCTTATAGTAACTGTATTAAAAAGAAAGGAGGACTAAGATTAGCTGAAAGAAACCAGATTGGACAAAAAAATTGCTGAATTTGATCAACCTATATGCTTTAAAAATGTTTTAGCATCAGAATGGAAGTTGGGGAATATGTTGCATTGGAAAGAAGTTTTGCCTATATTTTAGTTGGTAATGAAAGACTATGGGTTTCACCAAAATTGACAAAGATCTGATCCAAGTAAGAGAAGCTCCCTCATGAAAGACACAACTAGAGGCAGTAAGAAATGCAGAAAGACAATAATGCAGAGGAAACAGAAAGCTCATCCCCTCTGTATGGAGATACCTCAACAAACCAGCTGAAGAAAGACTGATTGTTCCTCAGACTGGCAGACTGAAACCTTCATGCTGAAATGGACATTTGTTGAAGGACAGATGATCAGTACTGCAGTTATGAAGGATCATCACATCAAAGGATTTTCTTAAGGACATTGAGAGTGTTAAGAATAAGGATCATCAGATCAACAGATCTTCATAAGGACATTCATACTATTAAGTTTACGGGATTGATAGTTGTTTCTGTTGTATTAGTTAAACTGTGTGCAATTTTTAGCTTAAATAGATGTAGAGGAATTTTAATCCATTAACATAGCTGCTCTGGCAATGGATCACATCTAAAGACCTAATAAGTCTATGTGATCTGGCTGGAAGACACATCTTTAATCCCTCTGGCTGGAATAAACAATGACATTTAATTGACAGATAGAAAAAGAGAGAAATCAGAGGAAGATTTGACAGAATGTATCAGAGGTAGGATACGCCCAACTCTCATGAAAAAAGACAGGAAGGAGAGATGACTTAAGAGAGCAGCACAGTGAAAGGAAGAGTTGAATCAGTTCAGTCAGTCTGGGAATTCAGCTGATCAGTCAGTGGAGTTGAGGTCAGTCAGTTGGCAGCCAGTGGTGAGACAGCTGAGAGTTAGTACAGTAGCAGTTCAGTTCATGGCAGTTCAGTCAGTTGTGTTGAGTTGAATGAGTACAGTGCAGTGGAGTTGATTTCATTCATTACTTTGAACAGAGGCAGTTGTAGCCATATAACGGAAATGAATTAGAAGATTAGAAAAACTGCCAGAGTTAATTTGAGGCAAAGCAGAGCAATTCAGTGAGAAGCCAGTTTGAATCAGTTAGCAATGAGAAGAGATTGAGCCATAACAGCTTAGTTGAACCAGCTAGTCAGCAATTACAAAGAGCTAGAAAGGGTGATCTTATTCAGCAGTCTCAGAGGCTGAAACGTTCTAGGCCTCGGTTTACAGACTGAGGTTGGAAGATTAGATTTCATGGAGTCTAGCAGCTTCTAGGCCTAGGTCTAGGGATACATAGAACAGAGATAGAAATGTTCTGAGATCACTCTAAGCCATGCATTTGCACAGCTTTGGTATGGCTCTTATCTTACCACATCATCTGAGGAAATAAAAATTACAATTAAAATTGGCAAATAAAAATTACTTTTACACATACCTCTTTCTTGGATAACAGAATTTTCCATTACATTCCATGTGGCCTTTTTTTTTTAATGTGCCTAGTGTTTACTACAAGATGTGTGATGCCTAACTTTTATAAGAATGAAGACTCAGTATTGCCTAAGCAGTACCAAAATACCTGAATGTACCTTTCATCTGTATCTACTGTTTGTTGTTCTAGAGCAGCATTCATTTTCCTTTCACATTGCTCATTCTCCCTCTTTAGAGCTAGCCCTCCTCCGCCTCTCCCTCCATCCCTCCTTCCCTCTTTTCCCCATACATCCTTCTCTTCTTTTTTTCCACAGAGAGTCAAATGGAAACTTATGATCAGATGTTTGATCAAAGTTTTTATCTCAAAATTATTATAGAACAAGCACTATCTGACCATCAGTAAGTGATAGTAGTGATTTCTTATTGTGGCAGAAAATAAGATTGAGAAAGGCAGGTGTTGCTTAACATCCTCACACTGTGAGGAGCAAGGTGTGTGGACTGGGCAATATGACTAGTCTATCAGAAACCATAGGCAGTAGACAATAAGGAGGAGAGTTAAAACATGACACAAGTATTTTTGATTGATTTTTATATAAGTTGAAATAGTTTAAAGAGTGTGTGCCAGCATACCTGTTTCACTTTTATAAAATTCATTAAACCTTTACATGGATAATCTGATAGAAAATGTTTTAATGTGAAATATCTTTGTGATTTGAGAAAAGTCTCTCAACTTTTTGAATGCTAGTTCTTTCCTCTTCCAGAATGTTTGGATTTGATTGATTTGACTGGCTGAGATCCTTGATTTGTGAGCTTGTGACTAGACTGTTCAAAGATGACTTTCAAGACAGATGTATGATAACTGTAATAAAATGTTTTTTTATTAGAGATTCCGTCTATGCCAAGATAACTTGACCTTGTATGATTGACTATTCTTCCTTAATTTTTGAGATACAGCTTTGTATTTTGATTCTTATTCTTTGTAAAATATTGTTTTTTCTAAATTAATATTGGTTTTTCTTTGAGGCTATATTTTGCTGAAAATTGAAAGGATTTATTTCAGAACAAATGATACATTGCCTTTTATTAATAAACTTTGTAAATAAGATGGATTGCTACCATGATGGAATGTCTTATAACTCTGAAATGCCATAGTAATTTTGTGGAGTTCATTTCAATTGCCAGATTTCACACTGATTTCTTACTCTGTGAAACAATGTGGAAATTTAAAATCACTATACTCTGTCAGTCAAATGTAGCTATAGCATCATATCTATAGGCTAGAATTTTCCACTATAGTTTGAATGTGTCTCTTCTAAATGCCTATGTGGGAAGCTGTGTGAAAGTATTAGAAAATGAAACAATTGTTAATTGGTCAAGTCATGAGGGCATAAATCTCATTTGTGGCATTGTTATGGAGTCAGTTCTTTGGAGGCATTGTGGATGTTCTACCTTCATTTCTGTTGCTGTAGTAAAACACTCCAACTAAAAGTATCTTGGGCAAGAAAGAGTTTATTTACCTTATTCTTCCAAGTAACAATCCATTCTTTAGTGGAATCAAGGCAGGGATTCAAGGCAAGAGCCTGAAGCACAAACCATGAGGGAATGCTGCTTTTAGATCCCTCACTAGTTTGTTCATACAGCCAAGAACCACCTTCCTGTGGATGGCCACACTCACCGTGGTCTGGGCCATCCCCCATCAATTAAACAAGGGTCCTTCTCACAAAGATCCCCACAGATAAAGCTGATAATGATAATTACTTGATCAGCCTTTCTTTCAATAATCAAGCCTGTGGGGAAGATAACAAGCAAGTGATGAAATAATGGCAGTTCTGGATGATAGTTCCATATGGTTCTGATATTCAGGGATCATGGTTTATGTATTTAGAGAAAGCAGATCAGTGAGGGACCTATAATACACAAAGCTCAGGGGAAAGTTCTCTTCTGAGTCTGAAGAAGAATTTGTACTGACTTCAGCTTCATAAGCTCAGCAAGGATTAGCTGTGTCCAACTGCTGCAAGTTTGCATTCTAACAGTTTTCCTTCAAGAATTTGCATGGTGAACTTGTATGAAGGCAATAATTTTCTTCCTTAGCCTCCATATCAGAAAATGGAAATTTTTAAATCTTGCCTTTGGTGGTTATCATGAGACCTAGGCAAGGTAATATCTCAAAAGTGTGAATATTCAAAACTATTAAGCATTGCCTGTCTATTGAAACAGGAAATTAAATTTATTATTTGTTTATGAGTTTGTTTGTTTGTCTATTTATTCATTCATCCATCCATTCATTTATTCATTCATTTATTTGTTTGTTTGCTTATTTGTTTATTTATTTTTGCAGAGCTGAGGGCTAAACCCAGGGCCTTGTGCTTGCTCCCAAGAAATCTAGCACTGACCTAAACTCTCAACCCCAAATACCATCTTAAATTGTAAAAATAAATATAATAAGTTTTACTTTAGAATTGATGCAGTGAATGTTACATACAATGATATTTACTAAAAGTGCATCAGTTCAAGTAGCTGGTAACAGTAAGTAAGTCAAAGTGTTAAGTGTTAAAAGGAGATGATAGAAATTAGCACATTTGGTAAGAATGATTCTGTGAGCACATGAGCACCTGAGTTCAAATTCTTAGTACCCATGTAAAGACAAAGGCACATGTGTGCATGCTTCTAAACCAAAAATTGGTAATGAAGACAGAGGATTCTGAGAATCTGCTGGCCAGACAGCCCAGCCCAAAGGAATGCTTCCGGTTCAATAAGACATCTTTTCTTAGGTAGAGAACAACAGAGGAAAGCATCGTACTGGATATTATGCTCTGGACTTTGTATTCACAGATACATTATACATATGGGTCCAGGATTTATGGACAAGTATCACACACACACACACACACACACACACACACGCATGCATGTACATGCATACAAGGAATAAGAATATCCATATACAAAAACAGGAAAATGCTGAATTGATCACATTTATTAATTTTTAGCATTATGTATTTTGTATGCTGATATCACCATTTCTTTGACAATGAAAATTAAATTTGGTTAATTTTGTATAGAAGTTTAAAAAGTAAGAAAAATCCCCATTTTTATAAGTTCTTATTGCCATCATCCTCATTTTATTCATTAGTTGGGGTTTATTCCATTCAATTTGTGGATAATTTTGAGGCCCATCCTCCAGTGAGTCCTGTTAGTTTTACTTCACAGAGGAACATAGTGATATAGTAAGGATTGACCAGGGAAGCACTGAGTCTGAACCTTGGTTCTTAAAGCAGCCTTTCACCCAAAAAGTCAGATGGAAGAACTGGCCATGCAGGATTAAGGATGTTAGGAAAACAGAATTTTCTCCCTTGATAAACTGTATCTTGATTTATGCAAGGACTTGAGAACTGATCATTTTCTTGTCATTATTAAATTTACTTTATGGGAAGAAATAGCAAATAATGGCAGAAGATTTCTTTTCTTTTCTTTCTTTCGTTCTTTTTTTTTTTTTTTTTTGAAATAGGGTAGTACTATGCAATCCTGGCTTACCTGTCATGCACTATATAGACCAGGTTGGGCCAGAATCACAGAGATCTGCCTGCTTCTTTCTCTGCCTCATGAGACAAGAATTAAATATTAGATCATTACATCTGACAGCACATTATTTTAAATAAGGGAACTGTCAACTGTGTTCCTTGACCTTCTAGAATATTCTTTAAAATATGTATACATATAATAATGTATGGAATTGTATGATCTTAAAATATTTCTTTTATATTGATAAATCAAGATTACATTATAGTTGTAATGTATTTATTTGTCCATTAAGCAATTATTTTTCCAGACCAAATCATTTAGCTCAGGCTGGCCTTGAAATCACTGTGTAGTTGAGACTACCCTTGAATGTCTGATCCCTCAGAGACCATTTTTTAAAATATTTATTACTTCAATTTACATCTTCATCACAATTCCCTCTTTCTACCCCTCCCAGTCCCTCCCTCCCACCTTCTACCCCCTATCCCTTCCATCCCACTCCTCAGGAGTGGAGTATGCCTACATAACAGTCCCCTGCCTCAGATCAGCAGTCATTTGAGGGCCAAGAACCTCCTCAGACCCTGGGGGGCCTACAAGGTAGCACCACTTGGGCAAAGTGTCTCATTGAAAGGAAATAAAGTCTATGTTCCTATTTCCTTTGGTGCGTTGGTTGTAGTATAGTTATCCTGTACTATATGGCTAAAATCCAATTATACATGAATAGATGCCATGTGCATCCTTCTGAGTCTGGGTTAGCTCACTCAGGATGAACTTCTCTAGTTCCATCCATTTGGCTGCAAATTGCATGATTTCGTTGTTTCTGATGGCTGAGTAGTATTCCATTGTGTAGATGTACCATAGTTTTTTTAATCCATTCCTCAGAGACCATTTTTTTCAGTACTAAGATGACAAGCACACACCATGCGCAGCTCTCATTCACAAGTTTTAAAATGAAGGTACAGACACTGTGTTATTTTTAAGAACCAGTTTTATGGAAAAGTCCAACCATGGAAGTGACTCATTCAATCATACAGTACATAGTGGCATGTTAGACTCAATTCTTCAGTCTTGTAAATTTTTGGTAAAGTCATTCTGAATTATTCATTAGACATATTCATCTAAAGGCACAATGGTATTTATTCTTTAAGTGTTCCAGTTTTATTTATTTTCTTAAGACTGCCACCTCTCTGATCTCAAAGAGTATGCATTTAAACAACAGTCCAGCTCCTTTGGACTTCCTCTGGTCAAAGGACATGTGTACAGATTGTTGAGATACAGAGGTCTGTAAAGTTAGAATAAATTCTTTGTAGCAGAGGAAGAGTTTCTTACTCCAAGGATTCACTTGAATCTCAATGAGAAAGGCTGATCTTTTAGATATTCATATAACATTTGAAGATTTTTCTTTTCAGTTTTAACCTTTTGACCATTTTGAGACTTAAACAGTTCCAAGACATCAGATTTGTTGCACAAAATATCCAACTAGAAAGAAATCAATAAAACCTGGCATCATTCCTTCAAGTCTGAGAAATAACTGCCCTCATTTGTAATGATGCTCATCCCAAAAGATGTGTTGAGGATGTCACATGGTAATTTAATCACTTGTACCTAATATGTAGCTTGATGTATATTTATTTAATCCTCTCATCCACTGTATGGAGCCTGACAATCTCTTTCCACTCAGTTCATGGTCAAGGTTGCATTAGCCAGGAGAGGGGGATGTTTTCTGTCTGGAATTAAGTATTGATTTTTTAGTGGTACATATTTATGGGGAACAGTATGATGACTTGATACATGTATACCATGTGCAAAAGCAAATCATGCAGTTAGTGCTGCTGCCTGTGTACAGATTAATAAAGACACCAGCATGCAATTCTTGTTTGTATTTACAAAACACAGGGTATTCTGTGTTCTGATGAGCACAGAGTATCAAGTTGTCCACTTTAGGTACTCACAGTTTTATTTTCATACCAGCTTTTGTATATGGAGGTTTTGTGTTCTTCTTTTCAAGTGGATGACAGACACGTGGCTTTGAAGTACAGTTGTAGAGAAATAGATCCCACCTCTTTGTAAATGCTTCTATACAGTCTGCCTACCATGCATTGAATATTCCTTAATCATCATCTTCAAAATGGAACATTCACTTAATTTATGCAGTGTTCCATGTTGGCTGGTTTTCCAAACTCTGTGCCTTTACCTGTCTTTCTCAAAGACTTTTCTGTTATAGCCATGTGGTTAAATCTCCTACATTTAACATGAATTATTCTAGTCTAATGGAATATTTAGCACTTTTCGAATACCCTTTCCAACAAACCACAATAATGAATTTCACTTCCATTGACCCCATGTGTAGAGTTCTCTTCTGAAACCTTGGTTTTTAACTCTATCTCTCCCTCCACCCTAAGTGAAACTGCTCAGGAAGCCATCACAGAAGAACTTTAAAGTCTTGTAGGACTTTCTTCAGAACAATATGTTCTCAACATGAGGATACTGTTGAGAGCAGTGAAAATCATTCTTTTCTGTTCTTTTTAGTCCATTTTCATAAAATAGCCAAATGATTTCTTCTATATATCTCACTGAGACGTTTTAAAATTTATTGTGTAAAGAACTTCTCAACATTTTTCACTGCTATTCTCTCTTATAGTTAACTTCAAAATTCCATTTTTCTTTTGCTAGGACTCCTCCTTCATCAATTAATTCTTAACAAACATATTATGTACAATGATCTTACCAATTTTCTGGCATTAAAGTTGCATACCACCATGTAAATAACATGTTTGTTAAGTCCATGGTTCCAATGTCTGGAATGTCCAAGGTTAAGGAGCTAGCTGCATAGTTGAGGACCTTCTTGTTGGTGGGGATTCTTCAGTCTTGACATGTAGCAAAGGGTGTCACATATAAGAGGCAAAATAAAATATTACATTGAAACAACTAACTAGTCAATTAATTCATTAACACATGTATTTATTAATGCATTCATGATTATAACATCAAAAAATTCTCTTAGTTTAAAGTACTCTTTAAGCTTATACCTTTTAATAGCTCAAGTGACTTTAGTGAAGACATTTGCATCATAGCCATCAGTTAAGTACTTGACAATTTTGTAACTGTCTCTGTCTCTCTGCGTGTGTCTGTTTGTCTCTCTCTCCTGACCACTGTTTACATCTTAATAATTTTTCTTTATTTATAGCTCTTATAGATTTTGTTGCTGCCTTCCCAAACACATTTATTCTGCTGCTTGCACTTTATGGAATCACTGTATAAGCAAATAAAGATAATTAACAATTGTGCTTTCTCAGTGTATAGAAATTTTCAGCTACTGCTCACATGTTGTGAAATCTATTTAAGGTAGTAGCTAAACAATACCCTATATATATTATCATATTTTAAAAACAATTCATCTTTAATATCATTAAAAGTACCTGCTCTTTGATGAGTAAAGGGACCCACTGAACATTGAATGCCTACAGCCCTTCCCAAAGCACACTCATCTCTACAGTTGCAACATTTCTTGTTTAAAGGAGGCATAGACAAAGGTTTTTTGTTGCAGATTTGTTTGCTTTGGAAGGTCATGAGAGGATGAATCCAGTTCTCTCCCTTGGTACATGTACATGGATATCAATAAGTATCTCAAACTAGAGTCCAATAAGGCATATAGTACCAGATATCCTTTTATATCATCAGTGAGAAGGTGGTGTACTTCTTAGAAACCATGATTTGAAAGTTCACATATTACTTAGCTATTTAATTTTACTTTTCTATGTATATATTTTATATGGCAATCAATTTCAGTGTTCTTTACAGAAACCTGAGAAATGAGATTATAGTAAATGCTCATGAATATTTTAATTATTTTTCCTCCAATTTAAAAACAAGGGATATTTCAAGATAGAGAACTTATGTTCATAGCAATGGAAGTATGTATTCTGTACTAAGTATCAAATATAAATCTTCCTAAGACAGCCTGGATCTGCAAAGAGATGCTATCTGGAAAAATATCTAGTTACTGAGTTACCAAATCTATATGAATCAACTAATGCTCTGAAGTTAGGGAAAAAAGGTTTCTTACTTGCTTGATTTGACTAAACTATGTTTCCCCTTAAACTCTAAAATCTCAGCTTTGTTGACCTGCATTCAGTCCAGACTCATATGAAGGCCATAGGTTGATGAAAGTTGTCTTCCTCAATGGCTCTACACCTTCTTTTTTTAGACAGGGTCTCCCACTGAACCTGGAGATTGCCAAATTCAGATGGTTCTCATGCTTATATGGCAGGTCCTTTGTGGACTGAGACACCTCCCCAGTCCTACCTTCTTCATCCACTCACACTGTTTATCCTTGGAGCCTCTCTGCTTCTCACTCCATCCTGGGAAGTGACTGTCATGCCACACCCATCTTGTCCTGGAGTGGCTTTGCCATAACAGAGGGCCAGATAAGATGAACACTGATATATTTTGTGGAGAGCCTTGCCTGAAAACTACCTCTGGAAGTAAGGGTGGGAGTGCTGAGGTTACCTGGGCAGGAGTTTATCATCCCTCACAGTTCAACCCTCACATTGTACTAGAGATGGAGTACAAGAACAGGCAAGGGCAGGTGTTTTGTCTTATGCATGGAAGATAGAACACCTTCATTTGTGTATTCTTATCAGTCTAACCATTCTAGGGACTTACTAGAAACAAAATAAGTTTTAGTAGCAATTTTATAGTATGCGTGTTAGAACTAAGTTTTTAAAAATAAATTATGCATTGTATTTTTCCAAACTTTTCATATTAACATTTCAAAGAAATCCTGTTTATAACAATATAGAAGATTTTAGGGAAGAATTGAATTTGAAGTCAAAAGTAAATATTGAATTGTGGTTTTTATTATTAAATTAGGTTATTGTCAGTAGCTATTTTTAAAATGCTGTGCAGGACATATTGCTATTTTTTCTTAGACAATCAATTGCAGACAGATACAAAGTCAACACTGAAAATATCTACAAGTGAACAAGGTAGAATATAGATCATTGCTGAAGTCAGTTTTGCTGTCGTTTGATATTTGACCCAGTTCACTTAGAAAGGTGAGCCACAGTAATCTTTCAGGAAGAAAAATTAGGTGTTTTCCTAGCTTTATCCAATGGACTAATGAATTCTTGCCAACAGAAATAATTGCAAAGTTGTTATTGGCTGAAATAGCCAATTATTGTACACTGCTACTTTCCACAAACATGGTAATTTGGTTATTTTTTAATCTTGACAATTAGAAATGTGCTGTCAAAGTGGTAATCTCCAGTGTGCAAATTAAAAAATAAGTGGAGTGTTTTGAGTAGGGAAGGGGACAGGACCCACTGTGAATAGAGCCTCCTCTATGAGTCCATTCCTTGGGGTGCTACTGTTGCTGAAATAAACTTTGTGAAATCATTATTCTATTGGGGAAATGATTCAAAACCCTTTCAAAGGACATTGTTATCTTACCATAGTTTTATTCTACAGATGCAGTACAAATACAATGCAGGTATCACACTAGAGTGATGTCTCCATTGTTATAACTCACTGTCTTGGGCTGAATTTGTCAGATATAAGGAGTGAATCTGATACATTGCACTGAAGTACAAGTCACTCTTTACTCACACATTAGGCTTTAAACAAGTCTCTTTTCTTTTTACAGATGAAAGTGTGAAGACAGCCTCCACTACCATAAGCTGTGGGGCTGAGTTTGCCTCCTGTGTGTAAACTGCAGCAATCAGCACATCCAGAGGCCAGAGAGCAAGCCTCTCCATAGGAAAGCCACTTTTGTGATGACAATGTTTCCCCTGCAAGTTGAAGACACGGTGTCCTTTCTGATATTTCTCTCAGGGTTCCACCCATAGTTTTCCATGACATCTTGTTGCCATGTCCATGCCCACGTTGTGACAACACTCCACCACTGAATTAAGGTTGTCTCTCTGTAAGAAGCATTTTAAAATACCTAACTTTGGGTTGACAAATCACCACCATTCTCACCCTCCTCCCTGGTTCTCAGGGCTTTTGGGGTTTTCAGTGTACAAATAATGCATGGTAGGATGTCTTAGTTAAGGTTTTATTGTAGTGAAGAGACACTAAGTCCACAGCAACTCTTATAAAGGAAAGCATTAAATAAAGTCTGGCTTACAATTTAAAGGTTTACTCCAATGTCATCATACAGGGAAGTATGTTGGGGTATAGGCAGACATGATGCAGCGGCAGTAAGAGCTGGGATTTCTGTATCTGTATCCACAGGCCGCAGGCAGAGAGAATATGCCCCTGGACCTGGCTTGAGCATCTAAAACCTCAAAGAGCCACCCTTCCTCCAACAAAACCACACCTGCTACAAGGCCAGAACTTCTAACAGTGCCACTATCTATAAGCCTATAAGGGCCATTTTCATTCAAAACAACACTCAGTGTTTCTCACATTTCATAATTGCGTGACCAATTATTTTAACAAGCATAACATGCCAATTATGAAAACTAATTATGCATGCTTATTACTATGTCTTGTTTGTAATATGTATATGCATGAACATGTCTATCGATATGAATATGTATTTATGTGTATTCATTCACATTCATATGAATATGTACATTAGTATGTATTTTTGCATGTGTTTATGTGTGTCTGAGTATGTGTTAATATGCATAAATATATGTGCATACTGGCATGTGTGTGCATACATGCTTATGTGCATGTATGTATGTGTGTATGCATGTATGTCCATATGCAGATTTGTGTCCCTTGTGTGCTTGTGTGTATGTATGAATGATGTATATTTATCTGCACATGTGAACTGTGCATGTATAATGATTTGTGCTTTTGTATGAATGTATATATATGTATGTGCACATCTCTGTGTGTGTGTTCCTCAGTAAATTTTAACTGATATACCACTATATAGACTAACAACTGAATTTCTGACTTTTCTATAGTGGCCTTGCATCTGATGTCTTGACAGATTCACTTTTTATTCCCTGGAGGATTTTTTTTGTGTTGGGGGTATTTCTTCATAAATAATAACATTTGAGTTTCTTATCTTCTGTCCCTTATCTACATATTACAGTGCTTTTTCTTGTCTTGTTATCCTGAGTGTATACAACCACACTAATTGGACAGGAGGGAGTGCTAAGGGAGGACATTTTCTCTTCCTTACCCTTAAACACAGACTTGATCATAGGCTCTTATAAATCAATTTATCCATTTGAGGAAGTTGAAGGATTTACTTTGTTTGCATGTTGAGTTTTATCAAGAACTTTTCTATATCAGTCCATATGATCATCAGTAATTTTCCTGGATGGCTTAAGGCCCTCTAGTAGCCTATGCCCCTGACATGTGCCTTGTGCTTCAGAAAAAAAAAAAAAACTGCTTATATTATCCTTTTTCTCTTCCAGGACCCTGGGAGAGCTCTCTGATAATCAGTGTAAGAACCATCCAGGATGGTTGAGGATAAAGGGATGAGGTCTGCCAATGAGCAGTTGAAATGCCTCCTATGGACTCATGGTCCAAGTGCCTTCTAGTCCAGGTAAGCAGATTTGACTTATATCTCTGTGACTGTACCAGTCTCATCATTCAGAAGTGCCACTATCTGCAAAAGCCCAAGTGCCCTGATATGCCTAAGAAAATCATTGATTTTCATTTCACAGGATTTTGTGGTTATGAAAACATGTTGACTCAAAGCTTCTCAGAACTTTCAGATGAAGTAGCTCTTCTCATTTGAGACGTTTTACAATGTGTGACAATAGTTGGACTATAAATGCCTTCATATTATAGATGAATATGATGTTGCCAGAAATTAAGTATAAGGTATATGTCTCACAGGGAAACATGAAAGGGATTCAGATGTAAAAACGTAAATCTATGACTGACATTGAATTATACAATTAGTTAACTACCATTTGTGAATATATACAGTGACTGTATTTATATTGATATGTATGTGTGAATATATATATTTGAATATCTATATTTTCAAAACCAAGTTACAACAACAGATACTCGCAGAACACAAATCCCATTACCAAGTAAATTAAAAGAAGAAAGTGTCAATGAAGAAAAGGGGAATACTGGATGATAAATGGAAAAAAAAGTAATGACTTCAAACTTGTCTTCAACAGAAGTCTGTGCAGCTTACTAAGGAAGAACTGATGTGAGGTAAGTCAGGTGGATTTTAGGGTCTCTGGTGTTTGATACTTCATAGGGCGGTATAAATAATTAATCAAGTTAAATTGGGCACCATTTGCAGATAATGGCTAATTAAATTATTTGCCAGTATGTATATTACTGCTAATTGGTCAGCGATGTTAATCCTTAACCCATCATTATAAGTGAACACACAGAGACCTGAGGGATTCTTAACAAAACTTGGCCTGGATTGTGTAATCTTAGTCCATCTAAGATAGCTCATAATTTTATTCCTCAAATTATACCCCATATATACATATGTTCCCATGGACTGGATTCTTTATGCTATTCCAATGATCCAGGCTACAATGAATAATCTACTTCCATCTACCCCATCGTGTGTCTCCTTCTTCCTGCTCCTGACTTCTCTTCTTCTGGAGATTTCTTCTACTTCTTCTACAGGCTTTTTCTACCCATCAGCCTCTCTGCTTCAGAAGTCCAAGCACCTTAATCGTGACTACCTCTGTCTTTGCCCAATCTCAAGCCTTAGCATTCATTTAACCAATCAGAGACAATGGTTTACAAGAAAGGTAGAATAGTTTCACTTGGTGTACAGCAAGCAGGCTTCTGGGAGGCAATTAATTAACATTTAGAATGCATAGCATCACCCCATCACAGGGTCTTATGGGAAGGATTGTCCAAAGGCCTCGGTCAGAGTCAGCTTCAAGGGTTTCCAGTACTTGGGGCTTCATCAGACCCTATGAGGGGAAGGTGATACACTGATGTCAAATATTCTGTTGTCACTGTTAGATTCTTAGAAAGTCACAGGTGTTCACTGTACACTGGACTCAATTATTGTGTAATTCCTTCCTAGAATTCCTGGACTAAGATGCATAGTATTGTCCTTCTAATGAGGTTAATATCTACAGTGTCTGAGGAATCTGGTCTAATTTCTAACTGATAGTGTGTCAGTTCCTGTTCTAAGCATCTTCACTCTCACTTAAATTGTCTCTGCACATTGGCATTTTCCAGATGTAGCTGTTCTGTCTCTACATACTGTGCATAGGTATAGGTGGGAATGTTTAGAATTTATCATTCAGAAAGTAGTCTTCCTGCATATCCATGAGATAATTACAAAAGCCCTAGAATGGTGACAGACTTCTAGTTCTCTCCTACAATCCTGCCAGTATTTACTTTACATAGTTCTAGGAATGTTGCAGAAAACAAGCACCAAGATTCAGCAAGAATCTTATCACCTTGCACAAAACTTAAGTCCAAGGGGATCAAAGACCTTAACATAAGGCCAGACAAACTAAATCTATTAGAAGAGAAAGTGTGGAAAACCCTCGCACTCATCAGCACGGGTGACAACTTCCTGAACAGAACACCAACAGCTCAGGATCTAAGACCAACAATCAATAAATGGGACCTCATGAATCTGAAAAGCTTCTGTAAGGCAAAAGACACTCTCACTCGAACAAAACAGAAGCCTACAGATTGGGAAAAAATCTTCACCAACCCGACATCTGACAGAGTGCTAACATCCATAATCTACAAAGAACTCAAGAAATTAAATACCAAGAAATCAAATAATCTGATCAAAAAATGGGGAACAGAACTAAACAGAGAATTCACAAAGGAGGAATTCCTAATGCTGATAGACACATGAAGAAATGCTCAGCATCCTTAATCATCAGAGAAATACATCTCAAGATGAATCTGAGATTCCATGTCACACCTGTCAGAATGGCTAAGATCAAAGCAAATATGACAGCACATGTTGGCGAGGGTGTGGACAAAGGGGGACCATTCTCTATTGCTGGTGGGAGTGTAGGCTTGTGCAATCACTATGAAGGTCAGTTTGGAAATATCTTATAAAACTTGGAATAGCTCTGCCTCGGGACCCAGCTATACCACTCTAGGAATACATCCAAATAATTCCTCACCAAATCACAAGGAAGTTTCCTCATCTATGTTTATAGCAGCCTTATTTGTAATAACTAGAAACTGGGAACAACCCAGATGTCCCTCAACCAAAGAATGGATTAAAAAACTGTGGTACATCTGCACAATGAAATACTACACAGCTATCAGAAACAACAAAATCATGCAATTTGCATCCAAATGGATGAAACTGGAAAAGCTCATCCTGAGTGAGCTAACCCAGACTCAGAAGGATGCACATGGCATCTATTCACTTCTAGTCAAATTTTAGCCATTTAGTACAGGATAACTATATTACAAAGAATGAACCAAAGGGAACATGAACATAGACTTTTTATCCTGTCAGTGAGACACTTTGCCCTAGTGATGCTGCTTTATATGCCCCCAGTGTATGAGAGGGCTCTTGGCCCTCATATGACTGGTGAATTGGAGCGGGAGACTGCTATGTAGGGACACTCCACTCCAGAGGAGTGGGATGGAAGTGATAGAGGGTAGAGGGTGGGAGGGCAGGACTGGGAGGGTGGAAAGAGAACACTACAATGAAGATGTAACCTGAAGTAATAAAAAAATTAGATGGAATAAATTTTAAATACACACATTAAAAAAAAAATCAGGACATGTCCCCAGGCTTGTCTTTCTGGGAGAAGAGGAAGGATGGGAAGCTGTCATGGGAATGTAAAGTAAATAACAAACTAATTAATAAAGAAAGATAAGCAGTGACAGCACTGCATTGTTTCACTTAATTCTATTTTGACAATAATAGTGTTAATACTTCAAGAGTGACACAACATCTTACATCTGTAGTCATTAGTAATGCTTCCCCATAATTTAATTGTCAACTCCTAATGAGTGACATTTAAGAAGTTTCCAGACTTTACAGCTTGTGATAATTCATGTACGTGTGGACTCACACACATGTTGGAGCTATAAGAGTTCATCTGTTTATAAGACAGCAGCAGCTGATACCTTTGTACTCTGAATACATGAAATAAGTATCTTCCATTATGTGTGTTACAGCAATTCGTATTCACTCCAGCCACATAGAGGGGTAACTGTATTTTTGTCTCACTGATTCTCACAAGCAACACTGATTCTATCAAAGGTTCTAGTCTTTCAACAAATCACACATTTTATGTGTGTGTTGTGATACTGTGTGTGAACTTATTTTCAGGCATCATAAAATTTATCTGGGATTCTCTTCAGTTTCTCTTGAATTAGAGCAGGGATTTTCTGTCCCTTAAACATGTAGGACAACTAGGTATCATAGGTATTTGGCTTGGGTTTGACTGTAATGTAGTTTTGTTTTCTTCTATAGTGCAAAGAAAACTCATGGTTCTCACAATTCAGGGAAAAAAGGTTGAGGAGTTGTTGGGTGTGCTCATAATGCTACAGGGATACACGCATTTATCTATGTAGATCAGTGGAACCTCAGATTTTATTTATTGTAACCCATTCACCTTGGTTTTTTTTTTTTTTGCGGTTTTCTTTGTTTGGATAAATCAAGGTCTGCCACTGGGACCTGAGGTCCTGGTGTTAGGCTAGACTCCCTGGAGAGCAAGCCCCATGGACCCTTCTATCTCTGTCTCCCTAGCACTGGAATTATAGTCAGATGCCACTATGCCCTGATTTTTTATATGGATTCTCAGGATACAATGCCGGCTCCTCCTGCTTGTCTGGAAGGCTTATTATCCACTTAGCCATATCTACATTCCCATTTGTATGTATATCAGGGAAGTGTAGATGAGGCCTATCAGAAAAGATGTGATGTGGTGGCAACCTTAAACTACCGATACCTTAAATTTGTATTTTCATGACTACAGGTATGTGAAAGTCAGATAAGCCAACTGGAAGAACTTGCATCAAACAGAAACATTTCACAAAATGCAAGCAGTATAAAATGGCAGGAAAAAAGAACACGTTGTCAATATAAATATTTAAGATTTTATGCAAGAGCTCACTCATTGATCCTACTTCATGTAATGATACCCCCTAGGGAAGTTACACTAGCCTAGCTTCTCCTAGACTATTGTTGAATACTTAAAGAGCTTGTCAAAATGATTGGAAAGAGTGATGATGAATGTTGCCCTTCAGTTAAATCCCTAGTGTCTGAATATGGAAATGGTCTTGTCCTCCATACTAACAGAAAGACATCACATTAGGTTGAACAACACAACCATAGTGAAATCCATAAAATATTTTATATAAAACCAGAAATATAAAAGATAACTCTTTTGCAAAGAAAATAAAAAAAACAACCAACCAACAAAACAAAAAAGAATTCCTGTGGTAAGAAACCTGAGAACTTTGCCTCTTGATTTGATTATAAATAACAAATACTGGCATTCTGGGGGAGAGGATATCTACCTTCCCGGGTTTCGGCAGCTGAGGTGGCAGCAGCGACTACAGTGGCGGCTTCCACAAGAGATGAAATGTATTCTGAGGGACAATATGACTATGTTCAGCTTCCAAGAGAACGAGTGCCTCCCTGGAGCCATTCTTGCAATGGCTACCGTAGAGTAATTAATGTTGTGCCAAAGAGATCACCTCTGCTAGACAAGATACCACCTCCGCTAGACAAGAGATGGCTTCTGCTAGCCAGATCCAATGAAGGAGGCTATGGTAGATATTACAGTCATGTTGATTTTCAAGAGTATGATGAGGGCCACAGTTTTTCTCATGATTGAAGAAGTGGCCCACCTCACAGAGGAGATGAATCTGTGATAAGAAGATGATACCTACAGATGTTCTGTTATTGTACATGATTGATTTAGCTATTCTGTGTCTTTTGTTTTTCCATATGAAGCTGAGAATTGTTCTTTCAAGGTCTGTAAACAATTGTGTTGGTATTTTGATAGGAATTGCATTGAATCTGTATATTGTTTTTGGTAAGACGTCCATTTTTATTATGTTGATCCTATCTATTCAAGAGAAAGGGAGATCCTTCCACTTTCTGAAATCTTCTTCAATTTCTTTCTTCAGAGACTTGAAGATCTTGTCATACAGGTCTTTCACTTGCTTGGTTAGAGTTACCCTCAGGTATTTTATATTATTTGTGGCTATTGTGAAGGGTGTTGATTCCCTTATTTCTTTCTCAGTCTATTTATCTTTTGTGTAGAGAAGGGCTACAAATTTTTTTAAATTAATTTTGTATCCAGCCACCTTCATGAAATTCTTCAGATATAGGAGATCTCAGGAGGTATTTTTGGGGTCACTTATGTATACTATCATATCATCTGCAAATAGGGATACTTTGACTTCTTCCCTTCCAATTTGTATCCACTTGATCTCCTTTAGTTGTTGTATTGCTCTAGTTAAAACTTCAAGTTCCATGTTGAAGACAACAGAGAGTGAGCATCCATGCCTTGTCCCAGATATTAGTGGAAATGCCTTAGGTTTCCCTTCATTTAGTTTGACGTTGGCTTATTGTAAATTGCCTTGATTATGTTTACTTATGATCCCTGTATACCTGATCTCTCTAAGACTTAACATGAAGGGGTGCTGGATTTTTTCATATGATTTTTCAGTGTCGAATGAGAAGATCATGTGGTATTTTTCTTTCAGCTTGTTTATGTTGTGTATTATATTGATGGATTTTTGAATGTTGAACCATCCGTGCATCCCTGGGATTAAGCCTACTTGATCATGGTGTATGATACTTTTGATGTGATCTTGGATCTGGTTTGCAAATATTTTATTGAGTATTTTTGCATCCATGTTCATACAGAAAATTGGTCTAAAATTTTCTCTCTCTATTGGGTCTTTTTGTGGTTTAGGTATCAAGGTGACCGTGGCCTCATAGAATGAGTTTGGTAGTGTACCTTCTGTTTCTATGTTGTAGAAGAGTTTGAATAATATTGGTATTAGCTCTTCTTTGAAGGTCTGGTAGAATTCTATGCTGAAACCATCTGGCCCTAGGCTATTTTTTGATGTTATGCATTCTTTTTTATAATTTATTTTTTATTTTTTAAAGTTACATCTCAATCACAATCCCCTCCCTACTCCCCCCTCCAGTCCCACCGTTCCACCCTCTTCCTCCTCAACCCCCCATCCTCTGCCCTTTTTTTTAGTTTGAGGTATATCTTTCCCCCCAACAGCTCCCCCTTTCAGTCCAATAAATGGTTCTTTCTCTTATAACAAAAATACAATACAAAACAACAGAAATAAATAGGCCACAATTATGAGAGTTATAGGGCTTAGCATACATCCCCAATGTCCAGTCCATATGTATTTGGCACCTGACTTTAACATTCTACTATCTAACCATCTCCATGAGTTTAAAGTTCTATATCTAACTCAGCTTTCATACTAACTTGCATCACAATTTTAAAAAACATCTTCTTAGCCCTAGGCTAGTTTTGGTTGGAAGGCTTATAATGCCTTCTTCTATTTCCTTAAGAGTTATATGACTGTTTAATTTGTTTACCTGTTCTTGATTTAACCTTGGTAGGTAGACTCTATCAGGAGAGTTGTCCATTTTGTTTAGGTTTTCCAATTTTGTTGAGTACAAATTTTTTGAAGTAGAACCAAATGATTCTTTGGATTTCCTCAATGTCTGTTGTTATTTCCCCCTTTTCATTTCTGATTTTGTTGTTTTGGGTATTTTCCTGTACCTTTTAGTTAGGTTGGCTAAGGGTTTGTCTATTTTGTGATTTTCTCAAAGAACCAACTCTTGTTTTTATCAATTCCTTGTATTCTTCTTTTTGTTTCTAAGTTATTTATTTCAGCCCCGAGTTTGATAAATTCCTGCAGTATGTTCCTTTTGGGAGTGTTTGCTCCTTTTTGTTCCAGCTCTTTCAGGTGTGCATTTAGGTCACTAGTATGAGAACTCTCCAGTTACTTTTTGAAATTGTGTCCATTAATTTTGGGTATGTTGTGCGTTAATTTTCGTTGAATTCTAAGAAGACTTTAATTTCTTCCCTGACCCAGAGGTCACTGAGTAGAGAGTTGTTCAGTTCCCATGTGATTACAGGATTTCTGTTTTTTTTTTTTGTTTTTGTTGTTGTTATTTTTGAAATCTAGCTTTATTCCATGATGGTCTGATAAATTACAAGGGACAATTTTAATTTTCCTTTATTTTGGGGGCTATATGGTAAATTTTGGAGAATTTTTCATGAGGTGCTGAGAAGAAAGTATACTCTTTTGTTTGGGGGTGAAATGTTCTATTTCATTTGATTCATGGTGTCTCTCAGGTTCCTTATTTCTCTGTTTGGTCTCTGTATGGTTTATATGTCCAGTGATGAGAGTGGTGTGTTGAAGTCTCCCACTATCAGTGTGTGGGATTTGATTTGGGATTTGTGGTTTAGTAGTGTTTCTTTAACAAATGTGTGTGCCCTTACCTTTGGGCCATAGATGTTCAGTATTGAGATGTCATCTTGGTGGATTCTTACTTTTATGACTATGAAGTGTCCTTCCCCATCTCTTTTGCTTAATATTAGTTGAAAGTCTATTTTATTGGATATTAGAATGACTACTCCAGTTTGCTTCTTGTGTCCATTTCCTTGGTATATCTTTTTTCTAGCCCTTTACTTGGAGATAACGCCTACCTTTTTTTTTTTTTTTTCTGAGATGTGTTTCTTGTAAGCACCAGAATGTAGGATTTTGTTTTCACATCCATTCTGCTAGCCTGTGTCTTTATATTGGGGAATTGAGTCCATTGATGTTGAGCGATATTAGTGACCAGTGATTGTTATTTCCTGTCATCTTGATGTTGGTGGAAATAGTGTGTCAGTGAGCTTTCCTTCTTTTGGTATTGCTGCCATCAAATTATTCGCTTCCTGTGTTTTTTTTGTGTGTAGTTAACCTCTTTGGGTTGGAGTTTTCCTTCAAACATATTTTGTAGAGCTAGATTTGTGCATATATATTGCTTGAATTTAGATTTGTCCTGGAATATCTTGTTCTCTCCATCTTTGTTGATTGGCAGTTTTGCTGTAAATAGTGGTCTGGCCTGGCATTTGTAATTTTTTAAGGTCTGCAAGACGTCTGTCAAGGCCCTTCTGGCTTTAAGTGTCTTTGATGAAAAATCAGGTGTGATTCTGATAGGTGTGGCATTATATGTTACTTGGCCCTTTTCCCTAGCAGCTTTTAATATTCCTTCTTTGTTCTGTATATTTAGTGTTTTGGTTATTATGTGCTGGAAGGATTTTCTTTTCTGATCTAATCTACTTGAAGTTCTGTAAGCTTCTGGTACAGTTATAGGCACTTTTTCTTTAGTTTTGGAAATTTCTGTTCAATAGTTTTGTTGAAAATATTCTTCTGGTCCTTGGAGCTGGGAATCTTCTCTTTCTTCTATTCCTATTATTCTGAGATTTTGTCTTTTCATAGTGTCCTTGATTTCCTGAAGATTTTGTGTCAGGACATTTTTGGATTTTACATTTTCTTGGACAGTGTATCAGTTACTTCAATTTTATCCTCTGTGGTTGAGATTCTTTCTTCCATCTCTTGTATACTGTTGGTAATGCTTGTATCTGTAGTTCCTTTTCTTTTCCAAAAGTTTTCCAGTTCCATGAATGTCTCAGCTTGTATGTTCTTTATTGCTTTAACCTCCGTTTTCATGTCTTCCATTCCTTTAAAAGCTTTATTCAATTATATCACCTCTTTTGCAATGTTTTGTTGTTGCTCTCTGAGGTATTTTATTTCCTCCCTTAAGCCTTCCATTATTAATATAAGTATAGGATTAAGGTCATTTTTCCATTGTTTCAATTGTGTTAGGATTTTCAGGGTTATCTGTATTATTATAGCCTAGGTTCTGAAGATGTCATATTGCTTTGGGTTATTTTGATCATGTTCTTGCATTGGTCTCTAGTCATATGGTTGACCCTGGTGTTGTCTTGTTTCTGAAACCAGTTGGCATTGGTGCTCAGGAAATTCCCCTTTTCTGGGTCCTGGGTGATCCTGAGATATTGGTGTCCACCTCTGGATGATGGGAAGGTTCCTGTAATAGAATGGTCTTTGGAGAGTTACTGCTATTCTCCTGAACTGGTTGTGCCCCAATTGGACCTATATACAGGGGATTAGAGTGGAAAGGGGGCTATCCTGTCAGGACACGAGAGCTGTCAGATCTCCTCAGGAAAGCAGGTCTATCTGTGGTTTGGTCTGTGTTCTCCCCCCCACACACATGGTCATTCTGGTTCAGCAGGTAGGCTGATAGTACAGGTAGAGAGTTCCACCCAAGATGGGTGACAGCATTGGGCATGCATGTTGCTGAATGCCTCAAAAGTGGTGGAGCTCAGAGCAACACACTCTGATGATTTGTGTTTGCAGTCAGTCTTGGCTGTTGATTGCTTTGCCTAGGCTAGGTTTGGTTTCTGCCACTCAAAGAAAATCTTACTTACTTTTGATCTTTTGGTCCAGATGTTTTTCCTGGTTAGGTCCAAGTGGATGCTGGATATCAGGCAGACAGGTAGGGTAGCTGATCTGTGGCTGGAGCCATAGGCTGTATCTACTCTTGGACTAGGTCCACTCTGGCCAGAGCTCCTCTCCAGATGAGTGACCAAACTTGCTGATCTCTGTTTCTGGGAACTGAGTGAGCAGTTTTGTGTGGTAACCAGACTCAGTGTTCCCTGCAGAAATTCAGAAACTGTGTTTCATAGTCAGCTGCGGGACCTCACATTCACTCTACACTGACTAATCTCATTCAACTACTACTCAGATCCAACGCTCTATGAATGGTGCCATCTTGGATCCCTAGTAGCAAGTTTTAAGTTCCTTTTATCTCAATATTTTTTTGCCAGAAAAAATTAAACCAATGCTTTGCATCTGTTCTAGGAAACACATATGTAAACACTATGTTCTCTTATTTAATAACACATATGTTTATTAGGCAATAAAGCAAATGCTCAGTTTTAATAATTGTTTTACAAAAGTTAGCAGAAACATTGCCTTTCTTACACAGAACAGGACCATCTGACTAGGGATGGTATCACCTTACTTGCACTGGGTGTTCCTAAACTAATCATCAGAAAAGAAAAGGTATGGTCACATGCAAAATTGATCTAGGCAATTCTGAGTCTGAAGTCCTTCTTCCAAGGTAAATTTAGTTTCTCTCCAATTGACAGCTGAGGATAACTATGATCCATAGTTATGGATCTTTGACAAGGGCCAAGAATACACATTAGAGGCAGTGAAGATTACAGTTGAAAATGGAGTCTCCCAACACAGAGAAAGTGAGCCCTTGTGATCAACATCATATACAAAATTGACTCCAAAGTGATTATTTAAAAATAAAGCCTGAAAGCTAAAATGAAAAAAAAGATCCTGAGCATTGGTATTGGTAACTTTTTAAAAAATCTTACACCAAACACAGGCATCAGCAATAAACAATGGAAAGCTTTACATTTTACTGGAAAATCCCGTATAATGAAGGAAACAATCTCTTGAAGACAACTAGCACGGAAGGAGAAAATATTCAGTCACACATTGGAATTATCTGAGAAAGTCATAAAATCCAGTGCTAAAACATCCCACTAAAAGTGGACAAGTTAGACAAATAAATATTTAAATCAAACAAACAAAACCACCTAAGTATGGCCAAGGAGGGCCTAAAAAGTTGCTGAGTAACAGTAATCTTAAGGAAAGGCAAAACCACAGTGAGATGTCACTCAGGCCTTTGAAGACAGTAAAATTAAGATGACAGGAGATGACACGCAATGGTAAGATATGAAGACAGGAATCCCTGGGCATGTCTACTGTGGATGCCAATTATTAAATCCACTATGGAGTACACTATGGGATTTTCTTAAAAATTAATAATGAAACCACTCATGATTCAACAGTCCCAGCTCTAGTTACATATTTGAGGAAATGAAATCCATGACCTGAAATGACAGCTCTTCTCCGTGTTCACTGCAGATCATTTAGTTACCAAGATATGGATACAAAATAAGCATTCATAAATAGACAAAGTACTGAATGTGCACAGTAGTTTTGTGCAATATGCTATCCTCCAGTCTTGGGTGTTATGATTGAATATGAAGGCAGTGAAGCCAGTGAAACAAGCCAGATCCAGAATGGTGATTAGTTCATGTGAAATATCCAATGTTGGGATCACTGAAGCAGAAACACAATAGTGTTTCACTGTGGAGATTCCAGCAGAGTAACCAGCAGATCTGAATTATAAGACAGAGACGTGTAAAACTGCACATTCAGTGTGACATAATCAGCAAAACTATATTTTTTTTCCAAAAAGTATGGTGACTCAGAGACAATTTTTAGGTAAGACACACTTGTTCTACTGAATGTAGCCCAGCCATTTCCTTAAGTCAATGAGAAACCATTGATGACCTGAGGAATTACTAGGAGACAAATCATAGGTGAATATTTTTTGAATGGAAGCAGAGGAAACCAGA
>CAJQZJ010033026.1:2925035-2970290 GCA_907164525.1 Lophiomys imhausi | reverse complement strand
CCAATACTCAGGGACCATCAGCAACTAATGGCTTTATGGTCCTCATCAGGACTTCGATTTTTCTTCCAAACAAAGTCTGCTAAACCAAATACCTCTGATGATTTTATAAGTGTATCTTTTTTAACTTATAAACATGTTTCTTTATACTCTTTCCCAACTGATTCACCTGATTTATTTCTTTGGATCCCACTTTCCATCAGGATTATTTTTTTTCATGTCTCTCATTCTTGACTGCTTCTGTTATTCACTGTACAGATTGTTCTCTAGAAACCAGTTCTACCCTTTTTTATCATTATTTCTTTTCACACACATTTGAAGTTTAAAATCCTGATTTAAATTTCTAGTAGCACTCCATATAAAGTTTTCCACAAAATATATGATAACATTTTAATAATTTAAAAGATGTATAATTTAAATGTAACATAAATACTAATGAGGGATAAAAATATAACATACTTTTGCTACTTTAATATCTTCTATTCTTGGCAGAAGATCCAAAAGATTAGAAAGTCTCATGTTTCCTGGAACAGCTGCTGACACACTGTAGATTCTTAATGAATATATTCTGATGAATGAAATAGTAATCACAAAAGTAGACAGTTGTCCTAGTGATTTATTTTTCTGATTATTGTTATGTCACAGAAACTCGGGCACTTTAAAAACATTTAAAAGCTAGGTTATATTTCAAATGTTGAGTCAAAATACCTGCTATGTAATAATATAAAAAATACCAGTTTCTGATGTTTATCCTAAGAGACATGGGAGTGTCAGAAAGACGTAAGTATAGTAACACATGTAACAAAACAAGAAGGAGAAGGAGAGTCAGGCATCATGGCATAAACATTTAATCCCCATACTGAGAGACAGGCAGGAAGATCAGGGTCAAAGTCAGCTTCAGCTACATAGTGAGTTTAAAGCCAGCCTGGATGACAGGAAACTGTCTGAAAAAGATGAAAAGAAAACAAAAACAAAATAGAAAAAAAAACAGGGAGTGAGCTTGGACATGAATGAGTGAGCTTCTTCTTGAATAAGTACACAAGTAATAAAAAATTGAAAATATAAGTCTCAAATGAGCTTCTCAAGTGTACAGATGCAAAGGTATGCAGAAGTCTCCTTTTTGTTGTAGCAATGCCTTCTCAGATGAAACCTCTGAAGTAACTCACTTATTGGAGTTGATTTTGACAAAATTTGAAGCATCCAAAAAAATCCATCACCCCGCTGCTGCCAAATGACTTTTCTGCTGATCCCTAACAGAATCTCTGTGATGGGAAAGAATAAATGGCTTCAAGTAGCCACCTAAACAGTCTACTCTTACTGTTAGATTATCTGAGGGTAGGATAAGTCTTGGCCCTGACCCCTGCCTTATTAGTTGTGAATCAGAGTTTCCCACTGAAATGTAGAAAGGTCATTGCCTTCATACAAAGTATCATTTGCAACTTGCAAGTAAATGTGGGGTTCTCATTCAGTCTGATTTCAGGGGTGGCAGTACAGAAAACCCTTGACTAGAATAAAGTGGGGTCTGCACTAAGTCCACACACACTATCTTAGGTCATCTTTCCCTGTAAGAGGTAAGGCTATGATTACAAGAACTCCAAATTGCTATCATAATATTTATTATAGCCTTGTTTTCAGTGATTCCATTTGTTCTGCAGAAACAGATTTATGGGCAGTTGTGACCACTATCATTAAAACTTAATGAGGATAAAATTGATCTCATCAATTTCCTGTCACCACTCAGCTTACAACACTCAAAACCTGCTCTTTATGTAACTTCCCTGTCCTGATAAGGACAGTCTAAATGCATGTTGTCCTTGAAATCTTTGAGAAAAAAATTCTCAACCACAAATGAGCGATAGAGCAATACTGCCTAGGCTTATGTAAATATTTAATCTGCACAATGACTGAGATATTACAGTGTTATACCAGAGATCACTGTCTGCTTCTTTATTTCTTTCTCATTATTCACTGGAATCATTACCTATGCAATCAATGATTATATTTGTTTTTGAAACTCAGTATCACAACTATGCTCTAGCTAATGAGAAAGGGGGAGGGATATTAAAACTTCTACTTAAAAATTTCCACTTTTCATTCTTTCTTCTAAATGCTTGGAGTATAATCATAAAGACTAGGGTATTGCAACTGTAGTGTGAACCTACCACAAGAGTACAGATGCACCAGGAACAGTGCTTCCTTAAAACACCATCATCTCCACTGTTTTACTCCATACTTACTAAGCATGCCTTCAGAACATGAATCTGCTTCTCAGTTTCTTTGCAGCAATCTGAATTTAAATTCTGCTGCTTACAGGATTTGACTCTTCCTAATGTTGTACCTCTACCAAATTCATTTAAAAGAACATGATTTGTTGACCTGGAGAATAAATCATTATTGCCCATTTGGTTTTACTCCTCCATTATTGGGGTATCCCATCTTCAGCAAACCAAATAACAATATCAAAACCCACTATACATTTTCCATAAACTACACCTAATATCTTAAGTCAGGAATGCAACAGGACCCTAGTTCATACTAACTATGCTGTATATAGGCATTGCAGACAACACCTGCTTCAAGACCATACTATGTCTCCACATTAATACTTATCTATCAGGAATACTTTTTTCTTAATTATAAATCTTCTCACTATTGATGAAATTATAACCATTGCTGTGTGATGAGTTCTTGTTCTACCCCAAAATTCATGTACTTAAGCTGTAACACATGATAGCATGACCCTTGGAGGTACAGCCTTTAGGAGTGTTTGGTACAGAATTAGTAAGTTAGAACTGAGTGAACATAATGGGATAAATTTCCTCAATAATGAAGGAGAAGGAACAGTGCTTTTGTGACATGGAGAAAGGAAGGACCACATGAGCATTCAATGATACTGTAGTCTGAAACCCTGAGAAGATCTCATTACAATGTAGGCCATACTGAAACTGCAAAAGTAGATGGAGAAAAGGAAATTGACACAAAGTCCCATCCTGAACCAAGAAACTATTTACAGTTGATGTTTCTGGGAATGAAAAGATCAGTTTTCTCCAATGGAGTAACACATTCAGAGCAGGTCCCATGCTCAGGAGTAATTGGCCAATACAAACTGGAGTTGATGTTTTTTATGGGGGTGTGCTAGTTTTCATTTTCATGTTTAGGTTTGATTTATCTTTTTGCTTAACTTAGAGAAACAACTTGAAGTTACGTTGTGAAAGGATCTGGGAGGACTAGTGAGATTATGATCAAAATACATTTCATGAAAAAAAAACACTTAAGAAAAATAATAAAATTCACAAGTTTTTCTTCCTCTCTATTTTAATGTGAGGGTATTTTTCTACCCCACTTCCAAACATTTCATCAGTTCTAATAGGACTTTTAATGTAAGGCCTACTCATAAAAACACCCAACCAATAGAACTCATGTATTTAGGATCTTAAGAGAGATGTAGAGAAATGTTATGTCTTTTGTTATCAAGTCTCCTCAATCAACAAGAAAGCATTAGGTTACTCTCATTTTTTCTGTGTTTAGTCCCTTGCCAAAAATATTTGAGATATTTCTCTTTGCAAATACCCTCATTTGACCTACAGGAAACAAGGACAGAACTCCAGAGGTTTCAGGTTGTGTATTTTCTCATGACTCAAATATTGTCAGGTGGTGAATCCAGAAGTAATATTTGCTAACAAGGTAAGCATATCGCATATCCCAGGATATATACTAGCCATACATCTGGTCTTATGGTTCAGACATCTGTCCCTAAGATCCTAAGAACTACCTAGAAGGGAAATCACATACAGATCTTAAAACACAATAAAATGATTCTGAAAATGTTGATTCAACATCCTTTTAACTATTTCTGTCACTAAATGCAGCCAAAACATGAACACCACCTATAAAGCAGATGTAAGAAGACACTAAAAAGTCTAAGGATAACAGACTCACTAGGAATCTATCTTAGCTTGTTGTTGGTTAGACAAAATAGCAAGAATTAAAAGGAAAAAACATTATTTTACCTCACAATGTCAGTGATTTCAGTCCAAGGTCATCAGGGACTAGTACAATGGTTTCAAGTAAATACACTGTGGCAAGAATTTCTGAGCCACATAAAATGAGTACTGGAATCTAGCCCTGATTGAGTATCAAGTTCTGTTAGTTTCTAAACTATCTTCCTAGCATCATTGCTTTATTTTTTTAAATACATGACACTGACTAAAAACAAGCTATACAAATTCAATGTGTTATACTTTGAGATATCACATAGTTATATCTGAACTGACTAACAATACTCAAAGTTATTATAAATGTTGTATGCCACTGCTAAATTTTTTTATGATTAGAGCTACTTTATAAACAGTAGAATGCCTTAATGATAATCATCTATTGGATAAAATTAACAAATATTTCTTTCTCCTACTGGACTTAGGAAAATTTGTCTCCTAATGTGAAATATACTGGCAAACCTCTGACTTTGTGTAGTTTCTCTTGACTTCAAATCTTGCTCACTTGATAGATTTCTAACATTTTTGTTTGTTTTATTTTTTTAAACATACAGTGTTGAAGAATGATGCCTTACTCAGTGAAAGCCTCCTTTTCTTTTTTATATAAAAGATTTATTTATTTTATGTATATGAGTACTCTATCTACATGTACACCTGCATGCCAGAAGAGGGCATCAGATCACATTGTGGATGGTTGTGAGCCACCATATGGTTGCTGGGAATTGAACTCAGGTCCTCTGGAAGAACAGCCAGTGCTCTTAGCCATTGGGCCATCTCTCCAGCCTCGAAAGCCTCCTTTTCATATTTAAAAGGAATACATACATTTTGCAATGTAAGAAGACAGAATGATCATAAACAGTAGTTGGAGTTGACCTGAGGTAGTATGGCTCAGTTAAAAGGACAACCCAATCATATGCGGAGCTGTACTTTCAAAGACTGAACCCAGTCTAGTGAACATGCCTGTAGTTGCAGCACCCTGGAAGCTGAGGCAGAACAATTAGGCTAAATAGGGAGGAGTTGTCTCAAGACAACCTAAAAAACCAAACCCAGTCTGTGAGATCTGTAAAGAAAAATGCTCAAGAGTACATGGCACAGTGAGGACTCAGTGACATTGCAAGACAGTGCCTGGGGCAACTTTCTGAAAGGTAAAGGACTTTCTCTGTGAGTAAGGAGACTTCAGAAATAAGCTGGTATTTGGCACTGGAAGTTTTTAAGCTCATTCCACTGACTCTAGCAGACAAATAAGGTACCTGCTCTAGTTTGAATTACTAGGCTTTTGTTTCAGCTGTTGCTGCTCACTGATTCTCTCCTTGCTGAACATGCTGCATGTGCCTACTTTCCCAGTGTCAACCACTTGTGTGACTTGATCTGAAAAGCCTGCCATCGTCTCCCCCTCTTTCTCCTCTATCTCCTTCTGTTCTTCATGTTCTCTTACTTCACCTCCTACTACGACTCCATCTCTTCCTCCATTTCTTCCTCATTTTTCACATAACTCCTCTTCCCCGTATGCTCCTCTTAATTCTGCGCCTCCTTCTACTTCCCCTTCTCCTTCTCTAATTCCTCCTCCTTTTCTTCAATTTCCTCTTCTTCCCTGTGTTCCTCCTCCATCTGTCTCCCTTTTCCTCATCTTTTTCTTTTTCCCCACGTTCTTCCTATTCCAGATACCCACCTGCCTTCTCCTCCTGCTCAACTTTGCTGGGGGATGGGGGGTCATGAGGCTTTCTAGAGGGGTACTTCCCCAGCAAGGAGAGTAGAGTTGGAGCATCTTTGTTGGCAGGGATGCCCTAGAAGAGATAAGGAGTCAAAGAGCATAGGGAGTGAACTAAGTATGATGGTCAGGGGAAAACCACAACTGACTAGAAAGGAGGCTATTTCTGTGACTCTGACTTACTAGCAACCAGATTCTTTATTTATTCAAGTTTCACTGAACAAAAAAACCTAAGGATTATCTAAGTCATACAGAACATATATTTGATTTTTCATTACATATCCAAGGTTAAAAATCTTCCTTTGTTTTTTCCTCTTTCTTTTTTCTCCTCTATCTCTTTAAGAATACTCTCTTGGACAAACTCTGATATCAGATTGATGCATGAGGTGAGCAGAGAAATCTCCTATTCCATGTACTAGTTTTAAATTCCTGTTAGCATAGCATCTTCAAAGATCACTTAAAGTGTATCCTGATAAGGAAAGGACACTAGGCTTGATCTAAGCTAGGAGACTGAATAGCAATTGCCTTAGTTTACAAAAAGACATATTTCAGGACTTTGTTTTCATTTCACGGACCCAGAGAAGAAACATATGTCTTTATTTTGTCATGGATCCATTGTTTATACTTCCATTAAAATATTTTGATAAATGTTTTGTCATTTAATGTTTAATGTCTTTCATTGTAAGATAACTATAGATACAGAAGAAATTATAATAAATAAACCATATTCTATGTGTTATTCTTGGTTTATGAAAAACCTACTATATACATTGAAGAATAAAATATAAGCATTTATTCACTACTCTAAGATATTCCTCATTTAGCATATTTTGGTGATTTGTGAAAGTTCGTTTCGTTTTGGGGGGTCTTGAGTTGTACTTTGCTTATAGATGTACCTTCTACTCTTCTTTTCAACTCTTTGATCCCTTGAAAAATAAGTAGATTGTTGCTATGTGGGGGCCTATTAAGGAAATAAATTTCTGTATCCATTTGAGAGATTGATATGAACACATTCTTGATTGATTTAGAAAAAAGCCCCCATGTGATGTATTGTTAAATCAAAATATGATTGATTGTTTTCTTTCTAGCAAACTGACAACTCTTTTCTAGAGGACATAGTGTTTCACATTCTTGTCCACCACATGAGAAAGGCCATGTTTCTCTGCACTCTCTTAAGGACAGGGCTATTTTTCTGACTTTATAATTCCTTCATAACTGTGATGGCTGACATAGTGACATCTAACCATGTCTTTCGAATGAAGTTCATATAACAAATTACATATTTTGTATCAGGTGCTCTTTTTGTATTTGTTTCAAGTGCTTTTTTGCTATTTGTCTATATTTACGGATTTAGAAAGTAAATCTTTTAATTTTTTATTAAAATCAACTAAAACTTTTCTTCCAAGAACTTATCATGCTTCCTGTGTCAAGTACAAGCACTGTAGTTTTTCACAATTTGAAAGATTTTCTAAAAGTTGTATAGACTATATTTTATTTTAAAATTTACAACTCATTTTTAATTAAAAAAAAAGCTTGAGGCTCATATAAGATTCATCTTTATTGGCCTCGATTGTCAGCTGCAGCAGCATAATTTGTTGAAAGGTTATTTCACAATAGCATTTAAATATCATCAGGCAGGTTTAGGCACGGTCTCTTGTTGCCTCCCATGATGAAACCTCTGCTGAAGCAAATGAATCAGTTTTGGTCCTTATTTCGACTCTTCACTATTGACAATGTAAGATTTGGGACAATGTATTCCCTCCTATCAAGCAGCACTATTGAAAGTTCTGCAGTCATTGAACTCCTCTGGTATGACTTACTGAAAAATCAGTGACTTAGCCTCTGGAAGGAGAAAGGAAATAAGTCTTTGTGTTGGTTTGAATAAGAATGGCTCATAGGATCATATTTTTAAATGCTTGTTCACCAAGTAGTGATTCTATTTGAAAAGATTAGAGCTTTGCCCTTCTTAAGGGAGTGTGTTGTTAGGGATGGGATCTGGGGTCTCAGAAACTCAAGCCAAGACCATTGGCTCTTTTTTCCTGATGCCTTCAGATCTGAAAGTAGAACTCTCAGCTACCATGTCTGCTGCATGCAGTGAAGCTCCCCTCCATGATGATAATGAATTAGGCCTCTGAAACTGTAAATATGTTCCCACCAAATACTTTCTTTTTATGAGTTGCTGTGGTCATGGTATCTCTCCAAACAATAATATAACACGGACTAAGTCAGTCCTGTTCCTAAGTAAGCTGTTAGTGATACTTCTCAGGCATGCCTTATATGTCTTTCAATAGCCATAATATCATGGTTTCCTATTAAGCATTAGATAATGACATCCTGGTGGATGTTTTGAGTTCTTCCTCACTGTCTGCTTGGTATGAAATCTTGACTTGCCATTCAAATGTTGTGGGAGTTTTGAGAGGTGGGCTGTCATTTCTTCAGTGACATTTGATTGCATGGAGCAAATACTTTTCAATTATTTTGTTCTGTGATTAGACTACTTGTCTGGAATAAGTTACCCACACTTGCCTCTTCATACTTCTGGGTCAGATATTAATTAAAAGAAAACCCAATAATCTCACTTATCTACTTTGAAGGTCTTGCTGTGCATAAATTCTTGGTCCTCAGATCATCAGTGTTCAGTGATGGATTATGAGGGCTTTGACCTCATTAGGTTAGTCCACTGATGACTCATCTCATTGGACCAAAGGAAAATCTTAGAAAATGTTCAAGTTAGGGACTGCGTGGCCCTTGATGTGTGACCTTGAAAATATTGGCTATTCTTGTCTTTCCACAGATTCTCATGTGAAGAGAGAAATTTTAAGTTTTGAATCTTAATTGTGAAGTGATAACAGTAGGAATTTCACAAAAGTGAAATATATGAAAATTAAACACTAGCTAAAAATTTTATCGGTGAAATAAAATAAAATGCATTTTAACACAGAAAATTTTGAAGCAATAAATAAAATGAAAACATATTATGTTCAATGCAAACACCTTTATAACTGGATAAAATCTAACTCAAATATCCACTTTTAGGATCCACCAGAATTGAATACATACCAGGTTTAATACAGACCTGAATCAATAATAAAAATCAAATAAAAATGCAAAAGCTTTCTGTGTAAATGGCAGACAGCTGCTTGAGTATTAAACTGTGAAATGCTAAGACTTTAGAAAAAAGTGTATTCAGGCATCCTCTGATCTCTGGGATTTTACACCAGCTGATTTTATTTCATTCATTGATTTTAGAAGCAGACAGGAGAACTACAGCCAGAATTCACTTGCACAAGAAGAAATGAGGGGGAAGCTTTCAGATTTTCTTTCTATATCAAAGTACACATTGAATTTATGCATATCTAGGTATGAAATTTACCCAATTAATGTAGTTTTATGGAAAAGACTGCAAATAAAATGCTAAAATGAAAACTTCTCAAAACCTGAACAATATTTGTCCACAGACCATCAAAACTTGATAAATGTATGAAATAATAACTAAAAATTGCATCACATTTCATGTTGAATCAAAAAAGAGAAAAAATAAAAATGATGAGGATTTGTTCTGTGTATATGTGTGCCTGTGCATGCATGTGTGTGCATACACACAATTGAATACAAAACTAAGTAAAAATAAATAAGGAAAATTGGAAGAGATCAGACTAAACGTGAGGTTTTTAACTTGCCTTTTTTGGCTTTGAAAAGGGAATGGTTTCCCAATGTGGTGGTGATGCAGGGCTTTAATCCCAGCACTTGCAAGGCAGAGACAGATAGGTCTATGTGAGTTCAAAACCAGTCTGGTCTACCAAGTGAGTTCCAGGACAGCCAGGGCTACAAAATGAAAGTCTGTCTCAGAAAAAAAAAGGAAAAGAAAAAGAAAATGTAAGGATTTCATAGACCAATAAATGAAAACAGGCAATAAGTGCAGAGGCAGATAAGAAAGAAGGTGAATTTATCCTTAGAGCCCCAGCTCTGCTGACAGTTACACGTCAGTGAGTCCCATGTTACATGTCTGAATTTCAGAACTGGAAAACAATAAATCTGTGAAAAGTTATCAAAATTCTGGCAATTTGTTACAACAGCTACAGAGAATGAACACAATGCCACAGAGAGCATCATCAATGAGACTTAAAAATCCAGTCCAAGTGTCCTGATAGATATGTTGTTAGCACAAGACAGAGGGATACCTTCAGATCTCGGTGTAGGCAGAAGTTTCTTACAGTAAGAGAGGCAATAACAGAAGGAAAATATAGTGAAAAGGACTATATAATAGTAATCCAATATTTAAAAAATTATTAAATGGAAAAGCAGATAACAATGATCAGTCATGACTGAAATCTTATCTCTAAGCTAAGGCATATGGTCACTGTGAGTTTGAGAGCAAACTGAACTACATAGTGAGTTAAGATAGTTGACTTTGATGATTTTCTCAAGTCCAGATGTAGCCAATGGACATTGAGTATGTATGCTGATTTCATTGACCACACCAAATAATAAAGTACATACATGTAGAAAAATTAATTGAATTATATTTGGGGCTATTTGTAGTAGCAATTAATTAAATTACTTGCTAGTATTTACATTACATTTAATTGGTTGGTGGTGTTAATCCTTAACTCTCCATTATAAATGAACACACAGAGATTTGATGGGTTTTAACAAGCCTTGGCCTGGATTGTGTAATCTTAGCCCATCTAAGCTTGCTCTTAATTCTATTTTCCAAATATGACCTCATATATACATATATCCCCTGAGCTTTTATTCCCCACACTATGCCAATGTTCCAGGCCACGTGGAATGATGTTCTTTTCTGTTCTTGGCTTCTTCCTCTTCCTTCTCTTATCTGGAATCTTCTTCTACCGGGGGCTGCTCCTTGTTCTGCTGGAGGCTTCTTCTTCCCATAAACCTCTGTGCTTCTAAAGTCTAACAAAAATAATAATAAATACAACAATAAACACAATACAGTAACAATGAACACAACAAAACAATTAGGAAACAATTTGGAAAGCTAAAACATATGACATGCACTCTCAATATCCAGTCATATGTATTTGATAGTCACCTAGGAAATATATTCTATTATATAACTTATGTTGATAAGTTTAGGGTTCTATACCTAATTCAACTTCCATCTTAACTTACATTATTAACTAAAATCATTTTAACCCTAAAACATCCTTTTAATTCCCAGATGACTTAAAACTTACTATGAGACTATAACTATGTAGTCTTCAATCACATCAGAAATCTGAGAAGGATAAATATATCTGAATAAACAGGAAGTACAGAGCAAGCAACTTCAAAAACTGATGTGATTTGATAGGCCAGAGTGGATTGGTACATGAGGCGAGTATGGGGGTGAAAAGATGAGACTGGGAGGAGGGATGGTGATGGCAATTGGAATATAATATAAACAAATTTTAAAAAAAGAAGAAGAAAAATTAACTGTCTGATTCAAATATAAAACATGTATTACAGGAAAAAAGAATAATAAAAATAGAAGAAGGAGAAGATTCCCAGTTTGAAGACTCAGAAAACACCTTCAGCAAAATTGGAGAAGAAATCTTCCCTAACCTAAAGAAAGAGATGTCAATAAACATTCAAGAAGCTTAGAGGACACCAAGCAGACTGAACCAAAAATGAAAATACTCCCACCACATAATAAAATACTAAAGGTACAGAACAAAGAAAGAATATTAAAAGCTAATGGCCATGTACCATATAAAGGCAAACCTATTAGAATTACACCAGACTTCTCGATACAGACTTCAAAAGCCAGAAGGACCTGGACAGATATCATACGGTCTCTTAAAAAAGAATCACAGATGCAAGCACAGAAAGTTTGCTATGCCCAGCAAACTTTCAATCAACATAGATGGAGCAAACAAGGTACTCCATGATCAAACCAAATTTAAACAATATCTGTCCATTAACCCAACCCTACAGAGGATACTAGAAAGAAAACTCCAACATAAGGAGGATAACTATACTCAGTAGAACACAGGAAATAAATAATTCCACACCAGCAGAAACAAAAGAGGGGAAGCACACACTACCACCACGAACATCAAAATGACAAGAATCAATTGGTCATTAACATCTCTCAATATCACTGTACTCAATTTCCTAATAAAAAGACAAGCTAACAGAGTGGATGCAAAAATATGATCCATCAAACTACTGCACACAAGAAATGCAACTCAACAACAAAGATAAACATTACCTCAGTGTAAAGGGCTGGAAAAAAGTTTTCCAGGCAAATGGATCCAGGAAATAAGCAGGAGTAGATATTCTAATAGATAAGAAAATAGACATTCATCCAAAATTAATCAAAAGAGAAGGGAAGGGAAACTTTATACTCACCAAAGTAAAAATTCACCAGGAAGACACCTCAATCTTGAACATTTATTCCACAAATGCCAGGGCACCTCCATTCATAAAAGAAACATTACTAAAGCTTAAATCACAACTTTAACCCCACACATTAATAGTGAGAAACTTTAACACCCCACTCTCACCAAATAGATATGCCAATGGAACATGAACTAAACAGAGAAACAATCAAATTAATTGACATTATGCATCAAATGGACCTAACAGACATCTACAGAATATTTCACGCAAACACAAAAGAATATACCTTCTTCTCAGCACCACATGGGACCTTCTCCAAAAATTGACTATATAATTGGTCACAAAGCAAGTCTTAACAGATACAAGAAGATTGAAATAACTCCTTGTACCTTATCAGACCACCATGGATGCTGTACCTCAACAACAACGAAACAACAGAAAGCCTCCAAAGTCATGCAAACTGAATAATTATTTACTCTATGACCTTTGGGTGAGAGAGGAAATAAAGAAAAAAAAACTAAAGACTTCTAAAACTCAATGAAAATGAAGGTACAACATAACCAAACTTATGAAGCACAATGAAAGCATTGCTAAAAGGAAAGTTCACAGCACTAGGTGACCTCATAGAAGATTGGAGAGATATTATACTTATACTAGAAACATAACAACACATCTGAAAGTGCTAGAACAAAAAGAAGCAAACACAGTGAAGAGGAGTAGATGTCAGGAAATAATCAAACTCAAGACTAAAGTCAATAATTTACAAACCAAGAGAACAATACAAAGAATCAACAAAACTAAAAGTTGGCTTTTTGAGAAAATCAACAAGATAGACAAACCTTTAGTCAAAGTAAGTAAAAGTCAGAGAAAGAGAGGGAGAGAGAGAGATTATTCAAATTAATAAAATCAGAAATGAAAAGAGGACATAAAAACAGACACTGAGGAAATCCAATGAATCATTAGGTCTTACTTCAATAGTCTATACTCCACACAACTGGAAAATTTAAATAAAATGGACATTTTCCTTGATAGATAACACTCGCCAAAGTTAAATCAAGATCAGGTTAACAATCTAAATAGTCCTATATCCCCTAAGGAAATAGAAGCAGTCATCAAGTCTCCCAACCAATAAAAACCTAGGGCCAGAATTCTACCAGACCTTCAAAGAAGGGCTAATACCAATAATTATCAAAATATTCTATAAATAGGAACAGAAGGAATGTTACCAAACTCATTCTATGAAAGTACAGTCATTCTGATTCCTAAACCACACAAAATTCAACCAAGAAAGAAAATTTCAGACCAATATCTTTCATGAACATTGATGAAAAAATATTCATTAAATACTCACATACTAAATCCCAGAATTCATACAAAAGATTACCCATCATGATTAAGTAGGCTTCATCCAAGGGATACAACGATGGTTCAACATGCAAAAATCCATCAATGTAATTCATCATATAAATAAATAGAAAGAAAAATCACAAGATCATCATGTTGAGAAAGCCTTTGACTAAATCGAGCACCACTTCATTTATGGTGGGAGTACAAACTTGTACAACCATTTTGCAAATGATTCTGTGTAGCTTTTCAGAAAACTGAGAATAGTTCTGCCTCAAGACCCAGCAATACCACTCCTGGGCATATACCTTAAAGATGTTCCATCATACTACAAGGACATTTGTTCAACTATGTTTGTAGCACCTTTATTCATAATAGCCAGAACCTGGAAACAACCTAGATGTCACTCTACCAAAGAATGGTAAAGAAAATTTGGTACATTTATACAATGGAGCACTACTCAGCAATTAAAAATAAGGAAAACATGAAATTTGCAGGTAAATAGATGGAACTAGAAAAGATCATCTTGAGTGATATAACCCAGGCCCAGAAAGACACAGGTGGTAAGTATTCACTTATACATTCATATTAGCCATTCAGAACAGGATAACAGTCCTATAATCCACAGACCCAAAGAAGCTAAGTAACTAGGATGGCCCAAGGAAGGATATGTGAATTTCACTCAGAAAGGGAAAAACATAGACATTGGAAAGAGATGAAGAGACAAAAGAGGGTGTGAGGAAGGGAATTAGTGTGGGGATCAGGTTGTGGAAAGCAGAGGTGGGAGGAGGTAGGGCTGAGAGAGAGAAAGGAAACAGATGGGAGTGAGATATCTGGAAAAAAACTGGAGACCTGTGATGGGGTAGGCTCCTTTGAGGATATATGAGCAACTCTAGCTGGGAATCCTAGCAGCAGGGGATATAGAGACTGAAGTGGGCATCTCCTAAATCCAGGAAGGACTGTCAGTGGAGGGAAGGGGACACCACACCAACCCACCTATAAAACCCTTGACCCTACATCTACTTGCCTGCAAGAAGGGCAGGGATAAGGATGGAGGAGAAATAGAGGGAATGGGCAGCCAAAGATTGGTCCAAATTGAGATCCCACCTATGGGCAAGAGACATAGGTTCTCTCTGACATTGTTAATGATGCTCCACTATGCTTGCATATAGGAGCATAGAATGACTGTTTTCTGAGAGACTCAACCCAGCAAAGATTGAAACAGATGCTGAGGCCCACAAGCAAACATTGGACAGAGACCTAGGAGTCTCATGGAAGAGTTGGGGGAAGGACAGAGGCACCGGAAGGGGGTAAGAAGTACACAACAAGACCAACAGAGACAACTAACTCAGGCCCTTGAGAGTTCACAGAGATTGAATTATCAACCAAAGAGCGTGCATGAACTGAAGCCAGGAGCCCTATGCACAAGGAGATAAGGGACAATCTGGTCTTTATGTGGGCCCATAGCAGTTGGAGTGGGGGCTAATCCTGCCACTAACTCTGTTGCCTAAAGTTGGGTAACTTTTGCCTAGCTGGGATGCATTAACTGGCTCCAGTGGAAGAGGAAACAGTTAGTTCTGATGCTACATAAAGTACTCTAGAGGGTTGGTGGGTGGGGTCCCTTCTCTAAGAAGAAGGTGATGAAGGCATGGGGTCTGAGGGTGGGAGGGTAGGATTGGTAGGAGAGGGGGAAGGGTGTTGTGAATGGATGTTAAAATGAATAAATAAATTAAATTCAATTAAATTAATAAAAATACATTGACCTAGTTATGAAATTTTTTTTTAAATAAGATTATTATAAATAATTACAAGATAAGGTGAAAAATGACAGTGTTGTATGATTAGTCCAGAAGACAAGAAAAATGTGTGTTAGTTGTACTGAATTAGAAAGTTTTTTTCTTGCTAGGCAGTAGGGCATGTGCCTATAACTGTATCACTAAAGAGGTGCAGGCAGAAATCTTGTGGGGTTGAGGACAGTTTGGGTTAAAGAGTGATACAGGATCCAAGATGGTGCCGACCATAGAGCAGTGAATCTGAGTAGTAGGTGAATGAGATTAGTCACTGTGGAGTGAATGTGAGGTCCCCTAGCCGACAGCGAAACACAGACGGGGTCTGAATTCCCACAGCGAACATTGAGACCAGTGACCAGGTAAAACAGCCCATGCAGTTCCTGGGAACACAACCTTGAGATCAGCCAGCTCTGTCACCGGTCAGGAGAGAAGCTCTGGCTAGAGGAGATCTAGCCCAGGAGCAGATCCAGCCCATGGCTCCAGCCACAGACCAGGGGCCCGCCTGTCTGCCTGATATCCAGCCTGCACTCGGACCTGTACACTCAAGAGGGAAAAACAGCTGCACCACAAGAGCAAAGGAGATTTAAAGCATTCATTCAAGGAACCCAGGGACAACTGGACAACGAAACCTCAGCAGAAAACAGATCAGTTACCAAAGAAGAGGAGTGGCTCAGATGATCCAGCCTTGCAGACTTCCTCAATATCTGTTTCCTTAAAAGTCTACAATCACAAAAACTCAAAATCGCTAAGATCATTCAACTCCACAGACTGCTCCAGCCAGAACTTCAGTAAAGCCCTGAAGATCAGCTTCTGTCTATGAACTTCTTAGGACATCTAAATAGCTGAGCACAAAACGACTGAACATCAAATGATTCTATTAACATTTTTAACCATTTTTCCATTCTTATTTGGGCCACAAACAGGTTTACTATGTCCCAAATCAGCAGGAAGTCATTTTAGGAGAGCGACATGGGGAGGTTGTTCCCCCCCATGGAACAACAGAAAATTTTGTTATTTAGGGGAAGAGACTACAAGCTGTTAAATGGTCTTGTTAAATGGGTTTTAGAGGTTAGACCCAGGGACTTCTCTCTTTTTCTTTTCTGTATCCTTCTTTCTCTCCTATGTAGGAGTGAACAGACTTGAGGGGACATAGACATAGTATAGGAAAGATCAAGGAAAAAGGACAGATTATTGAATATGGCCTCATAGATTTGTATATTGATACAAATTAATATTATATTTGGCTAAATTGGTATTGATCGCTGTATATTAATGCAAAATTAAGATTGTATTGGACTACATAGGTATTGATCTTTGTATATTGATACAAAATTAAAATTATATTTGGCCACAATGGTATTAACCCTTGTATATTGATGCAAAATTAAGATTGTATTGGGCCACATAGGTATTGATCTTTGTATATTGATACAAAATTAAGATTATATTTGGCCACATTGGTACTGATCTTTGTATATTGATACAAAATTAAGGGTAACGATTCTTAAAAGTATTGTACCTAGTAATGCTTAAAAATGAAATGTAAAGTTTTGACCTCTTGCTACCAACTGTCATAAACTGTTTAGGATAATTAAGAAATAGAAACTAATAGTCATGCAAGCGTGTCACTTTGTTAGTTACTATGACAGTCTATCACAGTTATTTTCTAAGCTACTCAGAAATCAAGTTGCTAAGAGACAAGCAACATTTGCATATCTAAATATAAGAGATAGATAGGGCATCTTCAAAAACCTCAAGAGATCTGCAGAATATGGCATTCAAAGATATCGAGACATGTCAGCTCCTGACAGCACCCCCTATTCTAATCCAAGTAGAAGATGAGCATCAAAGAATCTCCAGTGGGGGATGATTGAATTACTGGCAAGACTATCTTTTGGCAAGAAAAACCCCTTGCTTCAACCGTTGACCGAATGCTGTCCAAAAAGGACAAAACTTGGAGCATGTAAGTCGACAGCCTAGCTCTGCCAAGACAGGGTATGTAAGTCCTTCATAATTCCTGCTCTACAATCAGTGACTGTCAGAGAAACGGGGCCAAATGGCTGAAGATTGATGCTGTAATGTATGGAGAGAAAATGGGAACTGTCCAGGCAGCCACTGGTATGTCAGATCTTAGTTTTGGAAGCTGCGGGTCCTGCACTTCTTACATAATCAGATATATTTATCCCTCTCAGGTCTCTGAGGTGGTTGAAGAATAGATAGCTAGAGTCTCATAGTTAAATTTTGAGTTGTTTAGGAATCAAGAGGGTGTTCTGGATCTAAGAAGATGTTTTTAGAATTGTGAGACATGTTAGTATGAAAGCTGAGTTTGATATAGAACTTTAAACTCATGGAGATGGTTAGATAGTAGAATGGTAAAGTCAGGTGCCAAATACATATGGACTGGATACTGGCAATGTATGCTAAGCCATATAACTCTCATAATTGTGGCCTATTTATTTCCGTTGTTTTGTATTGTATTTATTGTTATAAGAGAAAGAACCATTTGTTGGACAGAAAGGGAGAGCTGTTGGGGGGAAAAAGAAATACCTTAAACTAAAAAAAAAAAAAACAGGAAGAGAATGGGGGATTGAGAGGGAGGAGGGTGGATGGGTGGGACTAGAGGTGGGAATAGGGAGGGGATTGCAATTGAGATGTAACTTGAAGAAATTAAAAATAAATTATTTTAAATTTTTTTAAAAATGTAAAAAAAAGAAATGTACCCTAATATTAATTTGATTGTTTGGATTTTTAGAATCAGGTTTATTGAGTTCTCTCTGTATATTTCTTATTTTTGTCCTCTATTGGATGTGTTGGTAAAACTCTTTGGCCATTCTGTAGGGTACTGCTTTGTACAATTAATAGTGATCTTTGTCTTACAATAGATTTTCAGTTTCATGAGGTGCCATTTACTAGTTGTTGATTATAGTGTCTGTGCCATATATGTTCTATTCAGTAAGTCTTCTTCCATGCCATTGTTTTTAATACTATTCCTCACTTACTTTTTGATTAGGAGCACTGTATCTGGTTTTATCGTGAGGTCTTTGTTCCATTTAGGTCAGTGACTAGTGATGGATCAACTAGAAAGTGTTTTTTCCCCCAATTTTTGGCTCAGTCACATGATAGTGATATACATTTCTCCAGGAATTCATCCTCCACTAGACAGATGAATATGACCTCTTTGTCAGTCTCATAAAATTAGGACGACCTCAGGAAAGGTAGATTACAGGGCCACAGCCACACTCAGAATGAAAGAGATTGTATACCAAGTGACGTGGGACAGGCAGTGATGAAAGCTGCATATGATGGCATTTGCTGCTCTAGGATCTTTACACACACTGAATGTAATCTTCAAACCCTGCACTGTTGACAATATCATCACTCTGTTTTATAGAAGGGTAAGCTTGGATGAGAAGCTAAAATGATTATTCAAGGACACATGTGTCTGGAATCTGAACAGGCTCCTCAGTGTATCATGTTGAATGACAACCACCACAAGGAACTTGCCAGTTGTGGAGTACTGTCAAACTCAGTAATCTGTTTAAATGCATACTCTGTCAATGAAGGAGCTGTGGCATTCTGAGGGATACACAAAGAGGACACAAATAAGTTCATTGCTGTATACACTACCTACCCAGTCATGTGACTTGTAGAGAGCACACCATACTCAGTATCCTGAGGTGGGTCTGAGACTGCCCAGCAGTGTTGCCTCTGGCCATACCTATATCCCATGTTTAAATGGGATCTGGAATATACTTATGTAAGAGGTTATGATTATTTACCTGAGCTGGTTGATTTTGTGGCAACTTGATACAGTCATCAGGGAACAGGGAATATCAACTGAGAGATTGTTATCTGCAGACTGGCCTGTTCTTTTATTTTATGAATTTCACATAATGCACCCTATTCCCGTTCATCTCCTGCCTCACCTGAGATCCACCCTCCACCCTTGAAACTTCTCACATCATAAAAAAAAGAATCTAATTGTGGAAGCTGTAATGTGTTTCAGTGTGTCCCAAAATATTCAAATTTTCCACACCTTTTTGCTTGCATATGTTCATTATAATGACTCCATAGTCTGATATGAGGCCTCTGACTTCTGCTACTTTGTCAATACTGAAACCTCACTGGGACTCCTCTCAGATATACTATTGTTGTCCTGTGTCATGGAGATCCTATATTTTAGTTCTGTGGAATTGGTCTCTTCATGCACTCTAGCAGTCCATCTATGAGGCATATGTTGGTGTGGGCCAAATCAAAGCCTAAATTCTGGGCCTGCAACCACCACATCCAGGGCCAGTTCTACTGTGCTAACCAGGTAAGGAGCAAGGTTTTCCCAAGTGCTACTGCAGGTAAGGGGTTGGAACAGTTTTTTTCCTCTCATGTGCCCATCAGGGCCAACTCTCCTACCTGGTACCTGTAACATGAGCATTAGAGAATGGAGGGGATCTCTCTAGCCAACATCACCAAAAAGAAGACAAAAGGCAAGACTGACACTCCCTCAATCACTCTCTCAGGGCCAGCTCACCCACAACCCCCATATTCAGGGCCAACTTTTGTATGCTGTCCAGGCAAGGTGTAGGGCCTGCTCTCCCAAGTGCTGCAGCATGTGAGGGACAAGGACAGCTCTCCTGTTCTTGTGATCCCATCAGGGCCTGATCGCCTATCCAACCCTGGTGGTGAGAACAAAAGAGAGTGGAGGGGATCTCTCCCTTGCCAATGCCACCAAAAAACAGACAAAAGGCAGGGTTGGCTCTCCCATACTCACACTGCTGGGGCTAGTTCACCTACATCCCCCACATCCAGGACCAACTCTACTATTCTGTCAAGGGAAGGTGTAGGGCCTCCTGTCTCAAATTCTGCAGCATGTAAGGGGGGCAGATTTATTGCTCTTGTGACCACATTAGAGCTAGATCTTCTGTCATCCATTGGTAGTGAGGGCAAAAGATGGGGAGGAGATCTCTCCCTCACCAACACCACCAAAAACCAACAAAAGGCAGAACTGGCTCTCTCACACTCACTCCTTTAGGACTGACTCACCCACAACCCCCACATTCAGGGTCAGGCAGGGTTCTTCTTGTCTCTGTAATGCTTCCTATTCTGGGAGTCCATCTGGTACATGCCAGCTACTGGACTGGTTAGCTGCCTGTCCAGGCCCCATGGTGTGGAACTGGTATGATCTCCTGATTATTTTTTTTAACAAGAATATTAGGCTACTATTCATTCAGATGCTCATAGGTCAGAACACTGAATGTAGACATATCCTCTCTTATCTCTGCCACCTACTGATGTATATGTGACATAGCAGCCAGATCTGCATTGCCTCTAGTGGAAGGCAACAGTGTTTCTTAAAAATCAAAATTCCATGGCAAGATAGTCTAAGAAAACTACCTTGATACTTATACATTGAACAACCCTGGAGGTATGTTTTTAGAATTCTCTATTTTATGTAATTAAACCATTTATTATTATTATTGTTATAGAAGTTTTTTTCTGTAAAATAAAATCCTTGCAGATCATAGTACATGCTCACCTTTCATGTGAGCCCATGTGTTTCAGGCAGCAGTTGTTGGCACTGCTTGGTGTGCTGGCATGCACAGTGAAAAGTAAAGATATTGAGTGCTCAAAGCCAAGGCTGCAGGGAACATGTGCCTACAACATGGGTGAGCACTGCCAGTTTCAGAGACTTTGCATGTTTGGTTTTGAACTAACTTTTGTTTGTTATGTATTCAGAAACCTTTCAGTGTTGGCAGAAACTTCACACTTCCACATTCAATTATTTATCCCTGTATGAGGCTGTTAGCCACAGTCAAGAAACTGTTATCTAAACAACTGTACTCCCTTGACTAGAGCTTTTTCTATCCTCAGAAGTCTTCTGACCCCTTCTCTGAAGAGTCCAGAGGGTGGAATGTGTGGTAGCTGACTCTAATGATGGACAATAAGAGATTTGAACTATGTAGGATAGACATTTAACACATTAAGGATGAACAATGCCAAGTTTAATTGGACGTTTGGAGGTAGAGAGTCTTGTAACTGCTTAATTAACTGCTTTTTAACTGTTTATATCCTCGTTCAATGATGCCTTGGACCTGAGTATTGTGAGGGATACTAGTGTGGTAGAAAACCTTCCAAGTTTTGCAGGAAGTTTTGAACTGGTGGCTTTTGAAAGCTGGTCCTTTATCAGTATTGTAATGGAGAGGAACACCCATAAGAAAAAAAGTAGAAAGAATGTGATTAATTACCTTCTTTGAGTTTTCATTAGTCTGTGATGTGGCTCAAGTAAAGTTGGAATAGATATCTATGGTAATGAATTCACATTTTTGTCTATGGAATTATTGAATATGGATGGCATCAATCTTCCATATGGCATTGGCCTGAGGTCTGAGTTTTGTGCCCAGTTGTTTTATAGCAGTGTTATGAATTAAGGAGGCATAAGACAAGCAAGTATTAAGAATATGTTTGAAGTGTTTTATGAGTGTGTTTGGGGGGAATATTGGAGAATTTAATATGTAGCCATTTTAGGTTGATATGGGTCAGCTGATGGAGTTCTTTAGCAGTGAAGGATGACATAGTAAAGAACTCAGTTGTGGCAATCTTATTGATTAAGGCATTGCCATGGGAGAGGTTCTGGGGATGGATGAGTATGACCACATATGACTGATAAAAATGGGATGTGTTCTATTTTGAAATATTTTTTAACCCTTTATTTGAGGTGGAGAAAGATTACCATCAAGTCTGACATAGATGTGGGATAGACAGGGGAGAAGGTTGAACACAAAAATGATATCTGAATGTAGATTAAATGGTTCTTTTAGGTATGGTAAGACCTTGAAGATCACATACAGTTATTTAAATTGGGGAGATTTAGCTAGAAGGGGGTGGGAAATGTGACTTGGATTTAATGTCTGCTCAATATATTACATAGGCGGGTCTTTGTCCATCCCCATCTGTGAGAGTCATGGGGTTCTGCGGGATAGAGGACCAGCAGAATACATGAGGAATGAACCACCTAAAGAGTGGTATGGTTGTTGGTAATTTACTGTTGGGGTAGTAACTGTCTATCTGTCCTGGGAAGCCAATGACTCTATTCAGAGAAGAGACGAGTTTCATTAAGAGCCATTGGATGACTGGGAGGGGGAGAGGTAAAATAATCACATCAGATTCCTTGCCTATAATCAATAATGTGTACTCTCTTCCTGTGCTTATCATGGTGGATAGTGCTAATTTTGGTTAGTATTGGAGGTGCTTCCCCTATTGGTTTATGGAATCATTCTAGGGTTCCCTGGGGTTCACATAAGGTTTCAACTACCCTGGGAGAGGAATTAAACATAAGGACCTGGATTGGCTGTTGTGGATCATAGCTAGATAGGCAAGTATTTTTAATGTGATTGTAAATACAACAAAGGGCCTCCTTGTCTGCTGGTTTCAGGGAGCAAGGAGAGGAGGGGTCTTTGTAACCCTTAAGTAAGTCAATTAGAGGCTGTAATTGTCTACTCAGTATGAGGAGCCAAGAGCTAATATTGTCTAAGAATCTTTGAAGGATATTCAGGGTTAATGGGTTGGGGAAGTCAATAACAGGCTTAGTTAGATGGCTGGACTAAGGTTAGAGTAATTTCAATTACTAAGTATGTGATGGAGGAGATGAGTTGGTTCTTATCTTCTACTATTGTAAACATCTATCTAAGCACTTTTATGGAGTGCCATTTAAGACATTCTAAAGTTAGTTTTTGATCCTGTCTTTTCTCTTGCCACATTAATAGGTCATCCATATAATGATAAATATTGAGACCTGATTTAATAAGGGGTTTTACTGCATGGGTTACAGATTTCTGAAAAATAATTGGACTGTTAACAATGTGTTGGGGTAGTAACATCCATTCAAACTTGTAATCTGGTCCTTAGTTATTGATTTTAGGTACTGAGAAAGCAAAGTACTTGCTATCTTGTTCGTGGAATGGTATTGAAAAGAACTAATCTTTAATGCATAATACTAATAGCAAGGTATTTATGGGTACAGCAGAGGCAAGGAGGAGTTCATGTTGAGGAGAACCCCCAAAGTTTCAAAGTTTCATAGTATTATTGATTTCTCTTAGATCCTAGAGGAGCCTCTATAACCTAGTCTTCTTTTAATTATAAAAACTGCTGTATTCCAAGGGTTAGAAGAAGGATGGATATGTCCCATGTATAATTAATGATTAACTAACTGTAGTAAAATTATTAATTTCTCCCTGTTTAGGAGGCATTGCTCCACTGAGATGAAATCTTTTGTGTTCTCCTCCAGACAGACAGTAAGGGATTCAACAGTGTCCCTTAGAATTGATGGTTCTTTTGATCTTGACATTTTTGGTTATCTTCTATCTGGAGGCATTCTCCCTCATCTCCACCAGCAAGGACCACATTTAAACTTTCTAAGATATTTCAACCTGGCAGGTTAATAGCCAAGTTGGCTAGTAGGCATCTAATGGTCCCATTTGTTCCATCTGGGTTTTCCCATTTATAAAAATCCTTTTGTAGCAAAAGGACAAAACTTCACATTTCATTTGTAAGCATTACTAGGTAAAATAACTTTAAAAAGCATTACCCTTAATTTTGTATCTGTTTAGGATAATTAAGAAATACAAACTAATAGTCATTCAAGCTTGTCATTTTGTTAGGTACTATGACAGTCTATCACAGTTATTTTCTAAGCTAATCAGAAATCAAGTTGCTAAGAGACAAGCAACAATTTGCTTATCTAAATATAAGAGATAGATAGGGCATCCTCAAAAACCTCAAGAGATCTGCAGAATATGGCATTCAAAGATGTTTTCTTAACTTAAGATTTTTTGAAATTGAGACATGTCAGCACTCCCTATTCTACTCTAAGTAGAAGATGAGCATCAAAGAATCTCCAATGGAGGATGATTGAATTAGTGGCAAGACTATCTCTTGGCAAGAAAAACCCCTTGCTTCAACTGTTGACAGAATGCTGTCCAAAAGGGACAAAACTTGGAAGCAGGTAAGTCAACAGCTTAGCTCTGCCAAGACAGGGTAGGCAAGTCCTTCATAATTTCTGCTCTACAATCAACGTCTGCCAGAGAAAAAGGGCCAAACAGCTGAAGATCAATGCTGTAACGTATGGAGAGAAAATGGGAACTCTCCAGGCAGCCACGGGTATGTCCTTTCTTAGTTTTGGAAGCTGCAGGCCATGCACTTCCTATATAATCAGATATGTTTATCCCTCTCAGGTCTCTGAGGTGGTTGTAGACTAGATAGCTATAGTCTCATAGTTAAATGTTGAGTTGTTTAGGAATCAAGAGGGTGTTGTGGATCTAAGAAGATGTTTATAAACTTGTGATGCAAATTAGTATGAATGCTGAGTTAGATATAGAACTTTAAACTCATGGAGATGGATAGGTAGTAGAATGTTAAAGTTAGGTGCCAAATACATATGGACTGGACATTGAGAATGTATGCTAAGCCATATAACTCTCATAATTGTGGCCTATTTATTTCTGTTGTTTTGTATTGTATTTATTGTTATAAGAGAAAGAGACATTTGTGGACTGAAAGGGGGAGCTGTTGGGAGGAAAAAGATATACCTTAAACTTAAAAAAAGGGAACAAGATGGGGGGTTGAGGGGGAAGAGGGTGGGAGCGTGGGACTGGAGCAGGGAGTAGGAAGGGGATTGTGACTGAGATGTAAATTGAAGAAATAAAAAATAAATTTAAAAAATCCTTTGGTAATAAATGCTTGGATGAGGTCACCCACTATCAGTTGAGGATAGTAGGATGATTCAATGTGGAGAAACTTCATCTTGTCTTAGGATGGTCTTATCCTTCCTTGTGTCTATTCGGCATTCACAACCTTTATTGTCAATTTTTATTGAAAGTAAAGGGTGAGATTTCTACAATGTATGAGTGACCCAGTAGACTTGTAGGTTTATCCCTCTTACTGTTTGGTGTTGAGCATTGCCCCTTAAGGAGTTTAAAGGCATTGAGAGCCTCCTTTCCTTATCATATTTGGATTTGAAATCCTTTTTCCAATGAAAAACTTCACTGCAATAGGGACAAATTGATTTTGGAGGTTTAAGGGCAGCTGGGATATTTTTTGGGCAAACTCCATTCCAGTGTTTGCTCTCTCCAAATTTAAACATTTCAAATAAGGCTGTTGTGACTGCGAAGGCTTGAGCAAGAGCGGAGGCCTTATATAAGGCAGTCCCAATATCTTGGGTAGCCATGATCCAATTTTCATAATATTCATCTTTTAGTTCCTGAAATGCCTATCTGTGTTCCAGGGTCATTCCTTCCCAGATAAGATTTTTTAAGAACATCATTTTGGCTGCATAGTCTGTTATTTTTCTGTCTAAACTGACTTGCAGTCTTAATATAAAATTCATCCAGCAGAGTCTCAGTTGGATTTTGGTTTAGGAAGGTCATTCAAGAGGCCTTTTTCAGGTCCTGTGGACAAGGGATTAAGTATCAGGCCTAGAGTGCACATAAGTGAACCTGCTCAACATAGCCATCAGGGACTAAGTCCTGTTGAATTCCTGTGTAGAAGTTACCCTGGCCAAACAGATGATCATAATTCCAGTTTATTAATTGAGCTGGAGAGTTTTTCCTTGATGTGTTCTTATTTGTTGATTATTTAATTCACTTTTCCTAGTCTGCATCTGACATTCATGTCTAAACAGTGCTTCCCACTCTACAGACGACTAGGGAGAGTAGACTGGAATATATCTCTCCTGTCTTGGGAAGAATGCAATATTGCTATTAAAATGTTGTGAAATAGATTTGGTCCAAGGAGCTTGAAATCCTCCCTCACTGACAACTTTGTGTAGCTCTGTAAAGTCTGCTGGCAGGAGGAGATACCATGCCTGTGGTATTGTCTTGATATTATTGTCTTGATAATTTTGTCTTGATACATGTAGATTAATGGGAAATATTCCAATGGGTGGAGGCTCTGGATCCCTGGGACATTGTGGCTGATGGGGAGGTTATAAATATTCCCCATGGTCTCTGAGATCACAAAGTTGATCAATGACTGTAGGAGGTGGTGACAAGGGTGGGGAGCATTTATCTGGATGTCTTTAGGAGCCTTGGTCTTAATTTCTGGGTCTTTATCCTCTGTAGTCAGTGAAGATTCATAGAGGTGGAAAGTAGGTTAAAGGGAGGATAGGTGTTATTGCTTAGGGAGTGACTTCTGACTAATTAGATCTTAGCAGTTAAATTAGCTGCTAAACTATGCTCAGGGTCTTCTTCCTCATTTGAGTCTTCTCCTTTGTCCTGCTGTTTTTTTCCTCTAATGTGTCATTCTGAGGTTTGTAGGCTTTTCCTATGCATTGCTTAATGACAGTTATCATGGGGAGGAAGGAAGGGAGCCAAAAGAAAGCGTTCCTGGATTTCCCTTTAGGAGTCAGGTAGGCAATGTAAGTACAGATTTCTGGGTTTCGGAAATCCACCAACAGTACCCATGCTGTGAATTGAAGTACCTCATTCCAGAATTCTTGGACCTGTTTTGGGAGATTCTAAGTCCTCTTGATTTAAGTAAGCCTCTAAAGAACAAACTGGAAATCCCTCTGATGTGATGTTGAATTTCCCATGAGAAGACAGAGAGGAAGTGCTAATAGTGAGTAATGTTCCTGAAACAATTCTGCCAACAGGGGATGGGAAAATCCTGACAAATAATAGGTTTGCCCACAGATTTAAGAAACTGTTAGCCATTGTAGTGATACTCAGATGGCCTCTGCATTATCAGGTTCTTTATGAGAGGCTAGGAGGTTATTGCCTACACCCATACTTGTTATTGGGGTCTGGAAAGAGGACAGGGACAATTTTGGCCAATATCAGGGAGCTATCCCAATCAAGAGGCAACATGTGTTCAACAAACTGTATATGGTTCCATGTAAAGGTGCAAACCAAAAGTATATCAATGAAAGGAATGTAGGTTAGCAATCCTTAGGTTAGCATGTTCATGCAAAGCATCCCTGGGGCTCTACTCACAATCTTCATATGTTCTGAGGTCCCTGTTATGTTTCTGAGGTCCCTATTCTGGCTCCAGCTGTGGATTTATCCTTTCCTTGGGGACTGTTAGTGACTGGCTCAGAAGGGTGACAGGAGCAGTGGCAGGAGGCAGAGTAGATGACTGCAAATACGGCAAACTGTTTTCTGGGGTCCACTTCAGTGAAACAGCTCAACTTTATTCAGGGTGAACAAGGGTAATATAGAACTTTGGGAAGTGGGGTAGGGATTTCCAGGGTAGGTGTACATCATTGACTGTGGCTTAATGTACTGGGAATGCCTCATTTGCATGGAGAGGCATTCCAGAAATCCCTGGTGCTTACTGGGTGGGTTATCAGGAGAAAGGAAGTTGAGCCTGTAATTTTGCTGAGGACTATGTGACATTAGTTAGGTAGAGGATGTGGGGATCAGGCTCCCCCAGACAGAGAAGAGGAAGCTTCACTGTCAAAGCAAGTCCTCCATTTTGTGCTGAGCTCAGAGCTAATATGGTCACGATAGACTTCAACCTTAGCATCAGGGTTTACTGACACTATGCCACGCCATCCATTCACTGTCCTGTCCTCGAGTTATGGCACAGGTGAGATGGGTCACACACCTGCCTGCTACCATGCCACACAGGATGGATGAGGATGTTACCCAGTGATGTGACGGCCTACAGCAGTCACCACCACAATGTACAAGGATGTGGTGGTCCAATGGGAGAGAGAGAATAGTGCAGCAGCTTGAGTATTATCAAGAGAAATGGAACTGGAAAATCAAGGGTGGAGATGAGAAGCCTGCTGTAAATGGCCAGTGCCACCACCTGTCGCCATGATGAGGGCCCAGCCCAAGTTGCCAGTGAGGGGGATGTCTGAGTCCATGGCTATTCAGCAGTATTGAAGTCCATGTCAATGTCTGTGGCTCTAATAAACATTAGAAAACATGGGGATGTCCTTGGTCAGGGCAGGTGCTAGGCTGCACATAACTGGCCTTGCTCCTCACTTGATGGGGAGCAGGTGATCCAACCCTGAGGAGAGAATAAGGGTGAACTGGCCCAGCCACTTGTCTGGCATGAGGTGGCATGGATGCAGGGGTAATGCGCTCCTTCCCTTTGCCCCTTTCCACCTGTGGCAGCCAGGAATGCTAGCACCAGGGTCATAAGAACACAGCAGGTAAGTTGAGCCTGCCCCTTATCAGATGCACCACTGGTTAGAGCAGGCTCTGAACCTCATCTGGGCAGCACAGTAGAGTTGGTCCTAGTGGAGGGTGTTCAGGTAAGCCAGCCCTGAGGGCATGGCAAGAGCACAGGTGAGCTGGCCCCAAGGGCAAGAGCATAGGAGATCTGGCCCACCACTCTTTCAGTGTGAGGTGGCTTGTGTGTCTGTGTGTTTGTGTGTTTGTGATACCTTCCACTTTCCCAATTGCCACTTGCAGTAGCCAAAAGAGCTGGCCCTGGGATCATGAGAGCAGGAGAATTATCCGTGTCCCCTTACTGGATGTTGCAGTCAGGAAATCAGCCCCTATACCTTGCCTGGGCAACACAGTACAGAGACGAATGATGGTAAAAGCATGGGTGAGCCAGCCCTGAGGCTGTCAGATAAGGGATGCTGGCCCAACCCCTCACAGTCTGTAGCACTTGGGAGAGATGCCCCCACACCTTGATTGCCAGCAGAGTGGAACTGGATCTGGTGTTATGGGTGCAGGTAAGTTGGGCCCAAGGACATAAGATCTGAAGAGCTGACTTTGCCTCCTGCTCTTGGAGGCGTTGGGTGGTCTAGTCAGAGCAGTACTGGAGACGTCACCCCATTAGTGTGGGTAAAGGAGAGCCAGTGGACTGACCAATTCAGCTACCTTCCAGTCCCAGATCCAGGGCTCTGAATTGACCCACCTCAATCTAGATCATCTGTGAATGATTGGGACACAAAAAGGGGCCAGTCCTGCTGTTCCAAAGCTTCAGATTCTCCATGACACAGGGCAACAAAAGGATAACAGGGAGGAGTACTGATCAGGATCCAGTATTGATGGTGTCACAGAAATCAAAAATCTCAAACTAGATCAATGACTAATTGTAATGAATATTTACAAGTGAAGATGTGTAGCCAGAGGTAACTGTGGGACATACTGTGACATACTACAGATTATACAATGAGATGGTTTCTATGTTTTGCTGTTATTGTTTGTTTATGTCTTATTTTGGAGGGATGTTACAAGGGTGTGGGACATATATGATGGAACAGGGACATAAGCAGGACTGGAGTTCATGATGTGAAATTACAAATAATAATTATGATGATGATGATGAACTCACAAAGAAACACAATCAGTATTTTAAGTAAAATTGCCAGTAGGTTTGAAAGAATGATGGTAACTGATTGGAAAATTAGAATTGATTTATGCTTAGGGCTAGAGATATTAAATTCTCTGAAAGGAAGATATTTAAAGATTATCTTTGTTTTTTTTTGTAGGGAGATAGATTAATATAAATTAGATTTAGTAAATATCTAGAGGTTTCTGATACAGTCTCTTAATTCAGGGCATGAAGATCAACTTGGCTGTGAGAAATTAGCTTATCAGCTTATGGAATAAAAGCAAGAAAGAAGTCAGGTGAAACAAGGAAAGACTTTATGGACTAAAAACAAGGTATTTGGCCTGGCATTGTTTTCATCTACTAAGTGGGCAGAGCCCAAATTAAACTGAAGCAGGTGGAACAAGGAGTGATCCTATTTAAGAACAAGTGGATGGAGCCAAGGATCTGCATAGTAGAGGGCCCCATGCTAGAGAGCTCCAATGATAGAGAGCTCTGGTGCCAACGAGTCCTCATGCTGGTCTAGAAAGGACAAAGAGTAGTTTGTGTCTTCTGATGGAGAAAGTTCTGGTGGACTGATGGCCATTTCTTCCTAAGGCAGAAAGAAGCTGGTGAGCAGAGAAAGCCTCAGCAAGACAGCAACAGGACAAGGACTAAACCCTGTGGCTCAGCTTTTGCCTAGAGGGGTTTGACCTGTCTGAACAGTGACCTGAACAAAACTGTGGCCAGCTTTAAAGACTGAGGCAGAGCAGCAGAGTTGCTGATACAAAGGAAATAAGTTGGCTTACAGATGGCTGAGGTCTCCCAGAGAGAAGAAAGCCTCAAGCCTTATTTAAGGTGAAGTCGCCATAGCCAATTTACCCTGATGGATCTACATCTGTGATATTCCAGAAGAAAGACTGCTAAGTACATTAAATGGTCTACCATAGAGACTGTGTTTCTGATGATTGAGGACCTGCCCCAGAGACTGTATCCTTCTAAAAGGATATGAAAATAGTTGTAATAGTTATCAATAGGTTTAGTGGGTAGGTAATAGGTGTTGTAGGCATATGTAGGATTAGTAGTTAAGTAAGTGTTTATATTAGTTATAAGTGTTTATAGTTTATTAATAAATAAGTGTTTAATAATTTTAAAAGATTGGGTTTAAGTTTTTCTTTCCATCATGATCTTTCATCGCCAGCTTCAACTTTAAATCACAATTGCATGTAATTATAACACCTATTCAATGAACTAAAGATTACATGTAATTATGGAAAGAAAGGGAGGGAATTCTTTCCTAAGCTAAACTAATTCAATATTTATGTACCTGACTCTTTCCAAACACATATTTTATAATAGTCTTAAATAGTGCAATAAAGGAAGAGTAACATGTTTTTAAACAAACTATTATTCACATAAGGGAACTATAGAAAATTCAATACAATAATTTTCTCATCTTCTAGTTTAACAAATAAACTTTCTTAATTATTTGGATGTTGGGGTTTCAATGTACAATTCATGGAAACCTTGGTTTTAGTTCTGGAAACCTGAAGGTACAGGGAAAGTTGGATGAAGGCCTCTAGACCACAACAGATGATTTCCCTAGTACTTTGCCCTTTCTTTTCCCTGGATAGTGTTGTTGGCACATCTTTAACATGTGTATCCATGGTCAACTTCCATTTCTTCTAAAGCTATCACTGACCATCTCCTGATACAGTTGACACTGTGAATGAGAACTTTAGGGAGTGTGCTGCTGGAAAGGCGGCTCCAGAGGGCTGTAGAAGTTTAGTGAGTATGAATGCAGGGTTGTATAGATTCAGACACAGCAGCAGTGTCCCAGAAGACTAAGAATGGCTCCAAGGGCTTCACAATAAGTTGTATAGCTGGATGGTTCTTCTTAAATATAAAATGCAGTACAGGATTCTTTACCCTGGGACTAAGGGCCTTGTTGCATATAGGTATTATGTTAATATTTCATTAATGTTTCATGTCCATCAATAATTACTTATTATTACTCATATCTTAGCCATTCTAATCTCTGGATTAAAGCAAGAATGATAAAGCTTAAATTTCTTTTTCAATATTTAATTCCTATAAAATTTTCAGAAAATTATTTACTCTCTTCTCACTTCAGATTGCATCTAGAAAACATCAATGGCAATGGCATTATGCAGATGTGATATTAAGGATAACATGAGTTCACTTTTATGAAATGCATTTGAATGGAACATGGTGAGCAATATAGATATTTTTTAGAAAATTCTCAGCAGCTGAAAATCATTGTGTTTGTCTTGTGATATGGTTGCAAAGATGATGCAAGAGTATGCCATCATTATATAAGTGATAAACTTGTAGGAAGTGAACCAAACTGGAGATGTAATTTTTAAAGTAGAAAAATGTTGTGCCCAAGATATACATTTTAGGTCTTAAACCCATGGGCTTTTTGCATTTTGTTGTGTGTCTTAGGCTTACATTGATATTTTATTTTGACAGTCAATGATGCTTTATTTTACCATCTTTGTATATCTTTTCTTTCATAATTATTTGCCTCCATTTTTAAAAAGAAATATTTATTTTACTTATGTTCTGTGTGTTTGTGCATGTGTGAGAGAATGTCATATGTGTGCAGTGGTGTGGTCACAAAGGCCTCAATAGAGGATCAGATTCCTTGGAGCTGGAGTTACTGACCATGGTGAGGTGCCTGACATGGGTGCTGGGATTAGAACTTCAGTCCTCTGGAAGACCAGCAAGAGTTCTTAACTGTTGAGTCACATCTCTAACTGTACTTACTATATTATTTATGAGTCATTATCTGTATACACCATGTGCATTTTCTCATTGTAAACATGTTGGACATGATCAAATCATTGCAAAAACATGGAAATACAAAAGATGGGTCCACATGGCCCATGAACATGAATTGCTTCCTCTCAAGCCATATTGTCCCTAAGGTGATAAATGCTCATCACACTGATGCCCTCTCACAAAGTTTAAGTGCAAATGGATACTTAAAAGTGGAATCTTAAAGATGCACATGGCATCTACTCACTTATAATTGAATTCTAGCCATATAGTACAGGATAACTATCCTACAACCAACACACCAAAAAGATCAGGAACATAGACTTTGTTACCTATTAATTGGACAATTTGCCCTAGGGGTGCTACCATGTAGGCCCCTAGTGCAAGAGGAAGCTCTTGGCCCTTATATGACTGTTGAACTGAGAGTGGTTAATATGTAGGGACACTCCACATTGGAGGAGTGGGATGGATGGGAGAGGGAGGAGAGTGTGGGAGGCTGGAACCGGGTGGGGTAGAAAGAGGGCACTATGATGGAGATGTAACTTGATGTAATAAATAAACATTATTAAAATAAAGTGGAATCATATTTAAATCACAAGCTAATATATATGCCCACAGTATTCTCATGTTCTAAAGTAAATTACAACCCAAATGAGAACAAATGCATTTATTGATTTTGTTATTCATTTTATTTCATGATAAATGAAGAGAAATTACTCCTGATTTAATGCAAATAAAAAGAGCAATCTGTCACCTTCAAGTTTCTAAAATTTCTCATTCAATTTAAAAGGAATGCTCATAATTTATAACAACAAATGTAAGCTTGGAAACACATGACAAATGAAACTGAAAATACAAAACAAAAGTATTATTTATGGCTCATTTGACATAGGTAAAGGGGCTCATTCTTGAAATAAGGCTTTTGTTTTGTTTTGGTTTATTTTTTCTTTTTCTTTTGTTTTTTTTTTTTTTTTAACTTTTTGGTTTTTTGAGACAGGGTGTTTCTGGCTGTCCCGGACTCACTCTCTAGAACAGGCTATCCTTGAACTCACAGAGATCAGTCTGCCTCCTGAGTGCTAGGATTAAAGTCCTGTGCCTCCATTTGAAATAATTTTAATAATACAAATGTACCTGTTGTTTACATTGTTGTTACAGAGTCAGGTAATTAGTCTACACTGAATTCTTAGCGAGGTTGCTTTAAATACTTCATTGTAGAAATATATAACTACAAATAGGCATTTATACCTAACGTTTTTCAGAATTTTACAGAGTAACAAGCATCCTGCCAATTTCTGTCTCTTGTAGGAAGGTATATTGTGAACCTGATCAACTCTAATTCTGTTTAAACTTTGTGCACAGCATGCTGAACTAGAGACAAATGATGTGATTCTTATTAATAAGTGTTCAGTGGTATTTTTACTCAAAACCTTCTGAGAGTTTTGTAAAATTATATAAGAAATCAATGTGTTTACTCCTTTTAAACTCAAAACTTAAGCATCTCTATGATTCCTGACTTAATAAAATCCTAGATACAATTTACTCAATGAAATCTTCCCTTACAATTGCAATATATAAATATATAAATATACTCATAAAATTGTTGGAACCTGCTTGTAGGGCTGAATTATGGAAATACCAGGAAAGCCCCTGAGCTCAGTGCTAAATGACAGACTATCTTTTCTCAGTGGAGTTTCCTCTTCTGCCTGATATGGGGAGTCCTGAACTCCACACCCTCTTTCCAAGGATTGTCATGTAGCCCTCAGGGAAGTTACAGGCCTAACTCTTTCTCCTAATAAGAAACCAGCACAGTGATTACCTGAAAACACCTCCCATGCTAGTGAGATATCTTGGTGCATTGACTTTTAGATAATGACCTTTGTCTATGTCTTCTAATCACACCTGGAGTTCTTCCACCACTCCTGCTGCCCATGAGATAATTAGAAACTGTGCTCCCTTTTTAATGCTAGGACTGTGATATTGCATGTAAATGAAGTATTCCTGGCACTTCTAGCCTCAGCGAATCAAACACATTTATCTCCAAAACACTTCCCACTGCCCAAGGATTAGGATGTTCCTTTCCACCAAGTAACCTCTCTTTTTCTTCCACTCCTTTCCTCTACTATGATTCTTTGAGACTTGGGTATTTAATTTCGGATTGAGAAAGAAGGGATTTGCCCCCCCCCCATGAAGAATTTATCACATGATCTGCCTGTCCAGGGGGGCTTGCTCAAGGCAAAGACACCACTATACCGGTCACCCCAATCTTGTTTCCGAAGCTTCTGTTTCTCCTGTGCCTTCACACTTGCTGTAGTACTCATCTGCAGCAGCAGTAGGTTGCTGGTTGTTCCTGAAGTTGCCTCCAGATCTACCCAAGTCAAATCCAGCTACTACTGAGCTTCTGCTGGTGTCCTATGACATCTGCCTCAGTGTTCAGCTGCAGTGGCTTGTTGCTAGCTGTTTCTAAAGCAGTCACCAGATTTGCCCAAAGCAAGTCAGACTACTGAAGTCACTTGCCTTGGTCCAGGAGCTCTGAACTCCTTGAAGATCCCTAGCCTAGTGCCAGCAGCTTAGCTAAAAGAGTTGTGATCTTTCACTATGCTGCAGAGATGGTTTCTGTCTCCTGCATGCTTATAAGAACTGTAACTTTACCTTAGAGATAATCCTTTCTCCTACTGCTCTGGCTGGGCTAGATGTCCTGTGGCATAGACCATGTGGCATAGACCCCAACTTATGTTTCATCCTTCTCTGCCTGGAAACCAATGTAGCTCTGATCTTCTGGTGACAGAAAAGCATACACTTCCAGTTTGGTGACTGACAAGGCCCACGCTTCCTAGGACAATACCCCACAGGGCCCCAACATGGTTACACATTAGCAAAATAACACTAACAAAGACTAATGGAGAAAAAGGAGGAATGTTTATTTAGGAAACATTTTGAAACTCACAAGTTCATAGAATATCTTCTCAAGATCCATTTTAAGCACTCGATTTCTTATATTAATCTTTGAAATTTTACATTGTAACCTTACAACTTCAGTAATTGCACTCATTTAAAGGAGCAATCATAAGCCCCAGTAACTTAATCCCACAAACTATGAATATAATCTATGAAGGTAATATTTTTCTGTAGATTGTGAGTTTGAAGGACATAAATGTAATTTTCTTGAGGGTTGTTTGATTGTTGTGGGATAACATAATGTACACCATCTTAAAGACAACAACAGTATCTTGGGAGAACAAAAGGATGAAACAGGCTTTCAGTGCTGTGTGTAAATCCTTGCTTTATTATTGTTTGCATGATTGACATATGTCACATTTGAAATTTACAAGCCAATCTAGTGAGACAAGAGGATTGAAAACTGCATAATGAGGTTCTATTCTGGAGTGGGCATTATTATTGGATTTCAGAGCTGTCACATGAGTGTGGAAAAGAACTCAGGTACACTGTGGAATTCTCATTCTTGAATAAGAGGTAGGCTGGCTACGGAAGGAGGTGGTCTGTAGCCACCATTACTCATTGTATGTTAAGGACACACTGGTTCAGGAAGACCACAAATGCATTAAAATTTGGGGGTTTTTCAAATCAGCAGGAAGTCATTTTAAGAGAGCGACGTCCCATACCCAGAGGGTGGGGAGGGTGTTTCTCCGCCCCCCCGTTTTTTTGGTTATTTGAAGGACAACTGAAAACTCTGTTATTTAGGGGAAGAGATTACAAGTTGTTAAATGGTCCTGTTTAATGGGTTTTGGAGGTTAGACCCAGGGTATCCCTTCTTTCCCTTTTCTGTATCCTTCTTTATCTCCTATGTAGGAATGCACGGACTTGAGAAAAATTGAGACATAGACAGCACAGGAAGGATCAAGAAGGAGGGTCACATTATTGAATATGCCCTTTTACCTTTGTATATTGATACAAAACTAGTAGTATATTTGGCTAAAGTGGTATTGACCATTGTTTATTGTGCAAAAATAAGATTGTATTGGTCTACATCAGTATTGATCTTTGTATATTGATACAAAATTAAGAGTATATTTAGCCACATTTGAATAGATCTTTGTATATTGATACAAAATTAAAGGTAACGCTTCCTAATGGTATCGTACCTAGAGATACTTAAAAATGAAATGTGAAGCTCTGGCCTCTTGATACCAACCGTCTTAAACTGTTTAGGATAGTTAAGAAAAACAAACTCCTAGTCATGCATGCATGTCACCTTGTTAGCTACTATGACAGTCTATCACAGATATTCTCTAAGCTACTCAGTAATCAAGTTGTTAAGAGACAAGCAACATTTGCTTATCTAAATACAAGAGATAGATAGGGCATCTTCAAAAACCCCAAGAGATCTGCAGAATATGGCATTCAAAGATGTGGTCTTAAATTAAGATTTTTTTTTTATATCGAGACATATCAGCGCCTGACAGCACCGCCTATTCTACTCCAAGTAGAAGAAAAGCATCGAAGAATCTCCAGTGTGAGATGGTTGAATTAGTGGCAAGCCTATCTCTTGGCATGTAAAAACTCCTTGCTTCAACTGCAGACAGACTGCTGTCCAAAAAGGACAAAACTTGGTAGCAGGGAAGTCGACAGCCTAGCTCTGCCAAGACAGGGTAGGTTAGTCCTTCATAATCCCTGCTCTCCAATAAATGTCTGTCAGAAAAACAGGACCAAAAGGCTGAAGACTGATGCTGGAATGTATGGAGAGAAAATGGGAACTGTCCAGGTGCTGGAATGTATGGAGAGAAAATGGGAACTGTCCAGGTAGTCACTGGTTTGTCATTTCTTAGTATTGGAAGCTGCAAGCCCTGTACTTCCTATATAATCAGATATATTTATCCTTCTCAACTCTCTGAGGTGGTTGAAGAATAGACAGCTTGAGTCTCATAGCTAAATTTTGACTTGTTTAGGAATCAAGAGGGCGTTCTAGATCTAAGAAGATGGTTATAATAGTGATGCAAGTTAGTATGAAAACTAAGTCAGTTATAGAACTTTAAACTCATGGAGATGGTTAGAAGGTAGAAGGTTAAAGTCAGGGGCCAAATATGTATGAACTGGACATTGGGAAGGTATACTGGGCCATTTAACTCTCATAAATGTGGCATATTTAATTCTGCTGTTTTGTATAGAATTTACTGTTATAAGAGAAAGAACCATTTGTTGGAATGAAAAGAGAAGCTGTTGGGGCGGGGGGGAAGAGGGTGGAAGGGTGGGACAGGAAGGGGGAAAGGGAAGGGTTTGCAACTGAGATGTAACTTGAAGAAAAAAAAATAAAGTACTTATAAAAAAAATTGGGGGGTTTTATGGTCCAAAATGAGGTCACATCACATCAGCGTAGAATAAACTTCAGGAATCAGATACCTACTGAGAAAATATTAACAAGAGATGATTCTTGTATGATATCTTTTTAATTATTAGAAAATTTATTCATATAATTCATTGAATAACACTTTAAAAATAAAAATTTGTATTTTCAATGTTTAATAAACTATAGAAAATTTCTATATTTACTTTTATCAACAATAAAGATCAAAATAACATTGAAAATATTACCCCCAATCAAAATAAAAATGAATTATTACCTATATACATATAAAGACACATACATAAATTAAACTTAGATGAACATAGTTCCAAAATAATGCAATTCATAAATTTATGTATACAAACTATCTTAAAAATATTTCAACAGTACCTTGTTCCAACAAAAGTGCCAAAGTAGACTGTTGGAGGACCATATTTTCACTTTGATATTCTCTAGATATTACTTGTTCGTTTTTACATTAGCTGCTTTTAACTTTACATGTAAAATAATTTTATAGCTTAATATTTAAAGTTATGCAAATGACATGACTCAATAATAAAAATATAATCATTTATTTATGTGTCACATCAAATAGAATTTTATACACATCTATAACTCTTCACCGCTTCACCGAGTTTTCTGAGCATTTTTCTATAGTACTTAAACCTTGTTTCCTTGTTACATTTTGAAATATAGTTTCCTTTTATTTCATACTTTTGGGAAATGAACAGATTGTATATAAAGCTTTGAATGAAATACTTCCGGCATAAGAAGCATCTAAAACAGCATCAATTTCATCTTTCAAGGGTGTTTTGGTTGGAGTTTGAAATCAAGTCATCCATATACATGAGCAAGGTGGGCACACACATCTTAGTGAGAATGCCATTGTGCTGTCTTAATGAGCGTGTGCTGCACTTGTTACTATGGTTGTGTTTTCATGGATTTGCTCTTCGTCTTTCTCAAGAACGCTTAACAAGACCTGTAATTATTTAACTGTTGTTCTGTGTTTTCCCTACTTGAATGAAATTCCATATTTTCAAGATAACTTTCTATTTTCTTTCGTTTTTTTTCTAAAGATTTTTTTAACTGATGGTGATCGTGTGTGTGTGTGTGTGTGTGTGTGTGTGTGTGTGTGTGTGTATGTGCACATATATGAGTGCATGAGCCTTCCAGAAGAAGGCATGGATACTCTAATGCCAGAGTTACCAGTGGGTGTTGACTGGCCTGACTTGTCTTCTGGGAGCCAAATGCAGGTCCTCTGCAAGAATAGTGTATGGTTTTACTGGATGAACCATCTCTCCATTTTCTGTTTTCCTTTTGGTAGTCAACTTTCTTGTACCTAAATCTAACGTTCATTAAACATAAATAGAAGGGTAATAGATGCAGGTCTATTTGAAAAGTAATATTTCCCCAATCAGAGTTTGAGAGTGATAGAGGTAGAGAAATGACCCAATAATTGAATTAATATGAAATACATTGGTTGAAATCTTAGATAAGAATTAAGATTCTTGATTTCTCTTTTATCGACGTGTTAATGTGGAGCACACTTATGTGAAATTGTGGTTTAATAGTACTTGCTTATCAAACTTACTTACTCACAGTTGTCATTTTATGATAATGTAAATTTTGTCTTATGGCACCATGTTGTAAGACCCTTGTGACCTGCTAGTCATAAAAATAAAGACACCAGAATTTTAATATTTTAAAATTTAGGCCTTAGATGGCCAGACTCTCAACTAGTTCATTTAAGTTATCCCAACCCCCTGACTCTGTCCTGCCATGTGGCTAACTATACCTACAACAGTCAGGTCTGTCTCCTCTAGTATCTCCTGGTGAAAAGGATCTTCTTCTTTCTTCTTCTCAGAGCCCCTTTCTCTGTCCAGAAGTCTTGTCTTCCATTTTCTTCCCTAGCTACTGGACATCAGGTCTTTTTCACGACCAGTCAGCAGTGTGATACACCTGATACAACTCTTAAGGACTCTAATGATAGAGAATAGTGTTAACTTTTCTTTAGGATACAATGTGAATGAAGGTCAACTTTAAAGCACCACTTAATTTATTTCAAGTAAATATTTGAAAGACAATTTAACAGCATTTACAAAGAACTTACTATGTAAAAATATTTTTTAATTTTTATTCTAATTTCCTCTTTGTAAAAGAATAAACAGAATGTAGCAATGTAGATCAGTAATTGATATTTACTGTAATTTTCTCATATTTTATTTTTCTTAATATCCTCAAGCCTTCAATAGGATATTATTATAAGCCTAAATATTATTAATTATTTGATGCCTTTTATACAACAATATATTTACCACTAAATTGCTTATGTCATTGGAAAGATTAAATAAATGAATGAATTAGCCAGTATTAAATTAATTTTATTTTAAAGAAAATTTATATCTTTCATAGTTATTGATTTATTTTTCATTAATTTGCTTATTTGTTCAAGTTACATGCTGATTGCAACACCCTCGTTCCTCCACATCCAGTTCCACCTTCCCACCCTCTTCCCACTTTCCCTCCTTTCCTTCTCCTCAGATGAGGGGAACCCCCCACATCAATCAATCCCAGTTCATCTAGTTGCATCAGAGCTAAGGGCATCCTCTTCCACTGAGGGTCGGCAAGGCAGCACAGCTAGTGTAAAGTATTCAACCAACACTCAACAGAGACCATGTCAGAGACAGACCCCTGCTCCACTCGCTAAGAGATCTGCATGAAGACCAAGCTGCCTATCAGCTCCATATGTGTAGAGAGCCCAGGTCCAGTCTATCTAAGCTATTGGGTTGGTGCTTAACTCTGTAATCCTCTAGAGCCCAAGTTTAGTTGGTTCTGAGGCTCTTCCTGTAGAGTTCTTGTCCCCTCCTAATGCCTTTATTTTTACTCCTTCTCTTCTACAAGATTCCCAGAGCTCTATATAATGTTTGGTTGTGTATCTCAGCATCTCTTTCTGTTTTGACCCACTGCTAGGTGGGGTTTCTCAGAGGATATTTATGCTAGGCCCCTGTCTTCTTTGTGTCTGTGGGTTGTAGAATGATTATCCTGTACTATATGGCTAGAATTCACTTATAAATGAGTACATACCGTGTACCTTTCTGGGTCTGGATTACCTCAATCACTATGATCTTTTCTAGTTCCAGCCATTTGCTTGAAAATTCCATGATTTCATTTTTTTTAATATCTGAGTAGTATTCCATTGTGTAATTATGACAATATATATTTAATAATATATTGTGACATTTATTTAACTAAATTTTGTCATATTTAGTTTCCATTTAGTATTACTAATGAGCAGGTGTGCATGTCTATGTGTAGCTAAATGCACAAGTAGGTGCAAGTGGCTGCAAAAGCAGAGCCAGAGGGTGTCAGATTTCTTGAAGCCAGAATGAGAGGGTTGATGTGCCATTCAACATGGATACTGGGAACTGAACTCAGATCCTTTCTAAGGACAGGAAAGAGTCTTAACTGTTGAAGCATCTCTCTAGCCCCCACATTGATCCTTTAACATACCTCTGTGTGTGTGTGTGTGTGTGTGTGTGTGTACACATGTATATAAAAACACACACATATATACATATAACTATATAAATAACACTCTCTCTCTTTGGATATATACTTATTTATTTATTATTAAATATAAATTATTAATAATAATAAAATATTATTAGTTATTAATTATTAATAGGAACTTTAATTTAATTATATACTTCTACAGATGGGACATTGGGAATGTATGTCACACCTTTCAGTTTTCATAATTGTATCCTAATTTTTCTTATTGTTTTCTATTATACATATTTTTATAAGAAACAGAACCTTTTATTAGACTAAAGGGGAGATGTTAGGGGAAAAGAATGGCGGCCTACAGATTGGGAAAAGATCTTCACCAATCCCATACCCGACAGATGGCTAATATCCAAAATATGAGAAGAACTCAAGAAATTAAACACTAAGAAACCAAATGACCTAATCAAAAATGGGGTACAGAGATAAACGGAGGATTCACAAAAGAGGTGGAATATGATGACATAATCTGTTACTAGGTCCCTGTGTGTAGGCTAGTAGAATCGTCTGTAAGCTAACACTCTTCCCTTAGAGAAAACAGAAACTGGAAACAAGCCAGATTTCCCTCAATCAAAGAATGGACAGGAAACTATGATACGTTTACACTATAGAACACCACTCAGTTATTAAAAACAAGGAAATCACATAATTTGCAGACAAATGGAACCAAAAAAAACAACCTAAGTAGAAAGATACACATGTACACATTCTCACTTATAAGTGGATATTAACCATATTATACAGGATAACCATCCTACAATCAACAGACTCAAAGAAGCTGAGTACCAAGAAGAGCCCAAGGGAACTTATTTAAATTCACTCTGAAGGGAAATAAAATAGATGTAAGAAGTGGATGAAGAGAGTAATCAAAGTGGAAGTGGGTATGGGGAGGGGAGCAAGGGTTGGGATCAGGTATGGTGAGAGCAGGGGTGAGAGATGAGAGCGATGGGAGAGAAAGGGGAAACCTGTGGAGGAGACAAGGGGAAGGGAAGCGAGTGAGAGGAAGGGAACAGATGCAGAAGAGGGAGGAGCTGCAATTGGGCTGCAAAATGAATAAATTAATTAATAAAATTTAAAAGAAAAGTATATTTTGACACTGGCATATCTTCTAAACAATTTATAGGAGGGCATCCCCCTGTGTAGCCCATGCATTGAGAATCTTCAATACCTTTGTGTTTAACAGTTGTGTAAGGTGGGCACTGGCATAGCATCAGTTGCATGCATGAAATAGGTACTTACTCAATGCAAGTTAGACAAATGTCACATTTTTTGGGGTGGAGGATAAGAAAATGGAATTTATGGTTAATTTACTTTATGAAGTAGAAGACTTACCTTCCTAGGACAAGCTTAACCTTCGATATAAAAGATAATTTCAATTACTTTTAATAGGTCATATTCGCAGTCAACATTTTTCTGTAGCTTCTGTTATAATAGTATATATGTAATAGTAGTGTATAAGACCATGTTCAAACATCAAATGTTGAGACTATATTCATTTAACAAATTCAGAACAAAATACATATAGCAAATATGATTTTACATTAATTAAACTAGTCAAAGCACAAAAATGTAGCTAAAATTTTGGTGCAGTAAGTATGATTGACATTTAGTTGTAATTATTGTAGGAAATAATTTGTTATATAAGAAGTTTTATTTACCTGTTTCCATGCTTACTAAAATCCAATCATTTAGAAAATTATAGGAACTGGGAATGCACATTTTCAGCTGAAAAGTGACCATTTATGTGGCTATTTCACACAATTCTTGTCTTCTCTTGACCAGCTCTCCTTTGGAGAAAGCCAAAGATTTGGATTAGGAACTGGGAGAAGTGGTATTTTGAATCCTCAGATTAATTTTAAATTCATATGAAGTAACTGAAGACCTGAAAGAATTTGGTTATGATACAATATGGTTGGCATTGACCTGTTACTTCATGTCCTCAAAGACAGTTATGAAGTTTTGATTTTATTTTTTATTATAATGTTTATTTATTACATCAAGTTACATCACCATCATAGTGCCGTCTTTCTACCCCTCCCAGTTCCACCCTGCCACCCTATCCTCCTGCTCCCACCCATCCCACTCCTTTGATGTGGAGTGTCCCTACACATCAGCCCCTCTCAACTTAACAGTCATATGAGGGCTAACAGCTTCCTCTTGCATTGGGGGCCTACATGGTAACACCCTTAGGGCAAATTGTCCCATTGATAGGTAACAAAGTCTATGTTCCTGATCTTTTTGGTGTGTTGGTTGTAGGATAGATATCCTGTACTATATGGAAAAAAATCTAATTATAAGGGAGTAGATGCCATGTCTATCCTTCTGAGTCAGGGTTAGCTTACCTAGGATGAGCTTTTCTAGTTCCATCCATTTGGCTGTGAATTGCATGATTTCCTTGTTTCTGATGGCTGAGTAGTATTCCATTGTGCAAATATACCACATTTTTTTAAATACATTTGTCAGTTGAGGGACATCTGGGTTGTTTCCAGTTTCTAGCTATTATAAATAAGGCTGCTATGAACATAGATGAGGCTATAATTTCATTTTTAATAAAAAATATTTTTGAGAGAGTGCTGTGATTACACCTTTCTGTAACTCAATAGGGTTCTTGTTTGAATTATGTTTCACTGACTGTAAAAGTCTCTTTGTGAACAGCAGAAAAGACAGCGAACAGAGCTAAAGTGCTCAAACTCATGACAAGGGAGGAAAAAACTTATTTTTCATCCCACAGTGTTGAGCTGACTTGTCTCTATTTTTCAAATACCCTAGGAGTCAGAGGCTTCAAATCTGGGGACTTCAAAAAAGTCAGGGCTCTGCCAACATAGCCGAGGTTGATTTATTACAAAGAAGCTTAGCTCATTGTTGATTTCTTCTGGTTCTCTAAATTATAGTGTTTGGGATACATCACTAGATTAAGGAATTTTTGAGCGATTCTGCTTGCCATGAAGATGCAAGTTTAACAGTTTCCATCCCACATACAAGTGTTCTCTAGAAGGCTGCCCTCTCTAACAACCTACACACCAGCCAAGGTTAATTGTCCAGTGGTTCCCAACCTTCCTAATGCTATAATTTGCTCATATTATGGTGAGCAAAGTGTAAAGTTATTTTGTTGATGTTTTATGACTTTAACTTTGTTACTACTATCAACGGTAATATAAGTATCTGTTATACAAACTCAAGGGGGTTGCAATCCATAGGTTGAGAATCCCTGCAACATACATTTCTCTTGACTTCTCTCAGCAGAGATACTGGGTGCCCTGCATTCAAACTTATAAAGCTCTGCTCATTGTTTTCAGATTCAAATGTGTCTCATTCTGTCTTTGTATAAGTTCTATTTGTTGTTTAGGATATTATTAAATCCCATCTCCTCCTCACAGTCGCTATGAGTACTCAGTCTGACATAATCTCTTACCTTTTCATGGGACACTCACTCTCACTGATGATCTTGTAAAATACACAGCTTCCTGACTCTACACATTTGTATTTGGCTGTTCTATCCATACATAAAAGTTGGGTCTTCAAGTGAGTTTTTCAAGTCCTATGAATAGAATCATGATTTACAGGGGACATTGCTTCTCTCATCCTTAAACGTCCTGGTCTGGGCCCCTGAAGACTTCAAGCTCCACTCGCAGACTGAAATAGAGGGTGGAAAATATGACTCAAAGAATTGTACATGACTGAGACTTTTCCTAAACATATGATAAGAGCATCATTACAAACAGTGAATATGAAGTAAAGTCATAATTATATTTCTGTTCTTTATTGTCTTATTTGAGACAGAGTGACAATCAAAAAAATTATGAGAAAACAGATATATAGAGGGGATTCTATAGTTAAATACTCTACAGCTAGTTAAATATGCTGATTAAATTAATTTTGGAAATTTTATAACAATTTAGCATATCCCAAATCTTTAAAAGTAATATGCTAATTAATATTGTCTCTAAATAGTTCAAAATAGCATTCACACTTTTCTTTCAGCTTTAAATTATCATACAGAGTAACAAGTTCTTTAAGGTATTTTCATATATAAATACTTTCGGTTGATTTCTCCCACACACTCTTCTCTCTCCATGTTTGCCCACTCCTATCTATAACCATCTGCCTCCAGTACTTATATTTGTCTTTTAAGATTTCATTGCCCACTTG
>CAJQZJ010033026.1:2906512-2920035 GCA_907164525.1 Lophiomys imhausi | reverse complement strand
CACTTGCTTCACTTAAAGCTTCTTTTTCTCTATCATGAACACTTTTCTAATTTCTGGTAAATCTAAGTAAAGACAGTTCATCAATTTTCACTTTATATATAGCCTATAAGCTCAGTTATGTGTTTTGTTTTCTCTGTTCAAGAAAAATCCTCAAGATGTAGATTCAGCTCAGTCCGATTTTCACAAACAACTACTTTTGGACTCTGGCTATGCAAGATCAATGCACAAACTTCTCAGTGGCTATAACTCCTAGAAAATATAGAGTATAGACTCCTCACTCCTTTCTTGGAGGACCGCTATCTATCTCTCTTCATAATGAGTCATGTCCTGTCTTCTGAATTCTTCAAACTGCTTGTACTTTCCTTTAACTGAGAAACCATTGCTATATTTTGCTTCAATTTTACCCACCCTATTTCTCAATGTCTCAAGGATAAAGATAAGTCATGGGTGAGAACATTTTCCCCACCCATGACTAATCTTTATCATCCATAATATCCAAGAAATCAAGGCCTGAATGAAAAGATGGAACCTAAGAATTATAGGCATAGAAGAAAGAGAAGACTCCCAACTCCAAGGTCCAGGAAACATCTTCAACAAAGTCATAGAAGAAGTCCCAAACCTAAAGAGATAGATGCCAATAAAATTCCAATAGGCATACAGAATACAAACAGATTAGATCAGAAAAGAAACTCCTCTTGCCACATAATAATTGAAAATCCGAACAAAGAAAGAATATTAAAATCTGTAAGAGAAAAAGGTAAAGTAACATATAATGTCAGACCCATCAAAATTACACCTGAATTCTCCTCAGAAACAATAAAAGCAACAAGGGCCTCAGCAGATATCCTACAAGCCCTGAGAAACATAGGTGCCCAGTCAGACTGCTACACCCGGCAAAACTCTCTATCAACATATATGGAGAAAACAAGATATTCTATGACAAAATCAAATTTAAACAGTATCTACCTACAAATCCAGCCCTACAGAAGATTTTAGAAGGAAAATTCAAACCCAGAGAAGATAACTACACGAAAGAAAACAGAGGAAACAAAAAACTCCACTGCAACTAAACCAATAGAAGCACACAACCACCACCTACACCAAAATAATAGGAAATAGCAACCTTTGTTAATTAATATCCATCAACATCAATGGAGTCAACTCCCCAATAAAAAGGCACAGGCTTACAGAATGGATTCATTAACAAGACCCATCATTTTTCTGCATACAAGAAATGCATCTCACTAACAATGATAGATGATAACTTAGAGTAAAGGGCTAGGAAAGGTTTTCTAAGCACATAGACCCAGGAAGCAAGCTGGAGTAGACATCTTAATATCAAATAAAATAGACTTCCAACTGAAGTTAATTAAAATGATAGAGAAGGGCACTACATACTCGTTAAAGGAAATATTCATCAAGAAGACATCTCAGTATTGAATATCTATGCCCCAAATACAAGGACACCTACATCTGTAAAAGAAGCTCTTCTAAAACTTAAACCACACATCGATCCCCACACATTAGTAGTGGGAGAGTTCAACACTCCACTCAAAACAATGGACAGGTCATCAAGACAGAAATCAAACAGAGAAATTATGAATCAAACAGAGGTCATGAACCAAATGGACCTAACAGATATCTACAGAATGTTTCACCCAAACACAAAAGAATATACGTTCTCAGGGCCACATGGAACCTTCTCCATAATCGACCATATTGTCAGACACAAAACATGCCTCAACAGATGCAAGAAAATTGAAATAACTCCTTGTAACTTATCAGACCACCATGGTATAAAGCTGGACTTCAACAACAACAGAAATAACAGAAAGCTTACATGCTCATGGAAACTGAACAACTCTTTACTGGATGACTACAGGGTCAGGGAAGAAATAAAGAAGGAAATCAAAGACTTCTTAAAATCCAACAAAAATGAAGGCACAGCATACCAAATCTATGGGACACAAATTAAGTAGTGCTATGAGGAAAGTTCATAGCATTAAGTGCCTTCAAAAGGAAAAATGTGAGATCTGGGTCTTCCAGCAGAACTGGAAGAAATGGGAAAAAAAATAAAAAGAAGAAGAAGCAAACACTCCCAAGAGGAGCCGAAGGCAGGAAATCATCAAACTTAGGGCTGAAATCAACAACTTAGGAACAAAAAGAATGATATGAAGAATCAGTGAAAGCAAGAGTTGGTTCTTTGAGAAAATCAACAAAATAGACAAAGCCTTAGCCAAATTAAGTAAAGATAGAGGGAAAAAACCCAAACCAACAAAATCATAAATGAAAAGGGAGAAATAGCAATAGACCTTGAAGAGATCCAAATAGTCTTTAGGTCCTACTTTAAAAATCTATACTGCACCAAATTTGAAAACCTAAGTGAAATAGACAATTTTATTGATAGATTCCACCTTCCAAAGTTAAATCAATATCAGGTTAACAGATTAAACAGCCCTATAACCCCTAAAGAAATAGAAACAGTCATTACAAATCTCCCAACCAAAAAAAAAAAAAAAAGACCAGGGCCAGATGGTTTCAGCACAGAATTCTACCAGACCTTCAAAGAAGAGCTAATACCAATATTCTTCAAACTCTTCCACAAAGCAGAATCACAAGGAACACTGCCAAACTCATTCTATGAGGGCACAGTCACCCTGATTCATAAACCACACAAAGACCCAACAAAGAAAAGACCATACCTAGAAATAATAAAAGCAATATACAGCAAGCCTATAGCCAACATCAAATTAAATGGAGAGAAACTTGAAGCATTTCCTCTAAACTCAGGGTCAAGACAAGGATTTCCAATTTCACCATATCTCTTCAACACAGTTCTTGAAGTTCTTGCTAGAGTAATAATACAGCTAACGTAAATCAATGGGATCCAAGTTGGAACGAAGAAGTCAAATTATCACTATTTGCAGACAATATGATAACGACCACAAAAATTCCACCAGAGAACTCTTACAGCTGATAAACACCTTCAGCAAGGTAGCTAAATACAAAGTTAATTCAAAAAATCAGAAGCCCTTCTTTATACAAAAATAAATGGGCTGAGAAAGAAATTAGGGAAACAACACCCTTCACAGTAGCCACAAACAATGTGAAATACCTGGGTATAACTTTAACCAAGCAACTGAAAGACCTTTATGACAAGAAATTTAAGTCCTTGAAGAAAGAAATTGAAGAGGTCATCAGAAGATGGAAAGATCTCCCATGCTCATGGACAGGTTGGATCAACATAATAAAAATGGCTATCCTGTATAAAGCAATATACAAATTCAATGCAATTCCTATCAAATTACCACTAAAATTCTTTATAGACCCCAAAAAAGCAATTCTCAACTTCATGTGGAATAGCAAAGAACCCAGAATAGCTAAATCAATCCTGTACAAAAAGAAAACATCTGGAGTCATCACCATTCCCAGATTTCAAGCTGTACTACAGAGCTATAGTAATAAAAACAGCTTGGTACTGGTATAAAAACAGACTAGTGGATCAAAACAATCGAATTGAAGACCCAGAAATAAACCCACACACCTATGGTCACTTAATTTTTGACAAAGAAGCCAAAACCATACAATGGAAAAAGGACAGCATCTTCAACAAATGGTGCTGGTCCAACTGGATGTCCACATGTAAAAGAATGAAATTAGACCCATATTTATCACCTTCTACAAAACTTAAGTCCACGTGGATAAAAGATCTTAACATAAGGCCTGACACACTAAATCTATTAGAAGAAAATTGGGGAAAACCTTCAAATCCATCGGCACAGGTGACAACTTCCTTAACAGAACACCAACAGCCCAGGATCTAAGACCAACGATCAATAAATGGGAACTCATAAAACTGAAAAGCTTCTATAAGGCAAAAGACACTGTCATTTGAACAAAACATCAACATACAGGTTGGGAAAAAATCTTCACCAACCCCACATCTGATAGAGAGGTAACATCCAAAATTTACAAAGAACTCAAGAAATTAAATGCCAAGAAATTAAACGATCCAATCAAAATATGGGGAGCAGAGCTAAGCAGAGAATTCACAAAGGAGGAATCCCTAACGGCTGTGAGACACTTGAAGAAATGCTCAACATCCTTAATCATCAGAGAAATGCAACTCAAGACAACCCTGAGATTCTATCTCACACCTGTCAGAATGGCTAAGATCAAAATCTCAAATGACAGCACATACTCGATAGGTTGTAGAGAAAGGGAGATACTCTTCCATTGCTGGTGGGAGTGCAGGCTTGTACAACCACTATAGAAATCAGTCTGGCGATATCTTAGAAATCTTGGAATAGCTCTACCTCAAGACCCAGCCATACCACTTCTGGATATACATCCAAATGATTCCTCACCAAATCACAAGGAAATTTCCACATCTATATTCATAGCTGCCTTATTTGTAATAGCTAGAAACTGGAAAGAACCCAGATGTCCCTCAACCAATGAATGGATTAAAAAGCTGTGGTACATCTACACAATGGAATACTACTCAGTCATCAGAAACAATGAAATCATGCAATTTGCAGCGAAATGTATGGAACAGGAGAACCTCATCCTCAGTGAGCTAACCCAGACTCAGAAGGATGCACATGGCATCTGTTCACTTACAATCGGATTTTAGCCATATACTACAGAATAACTATACAATAACCAATGCACCAAAGGGAACATGAACATAGGCTTTGTTTTCTGTCAGTGAGACACTTTGCCCTAGTGTTGCTGCCTTGAAGGCCTCCAGTGTATGAGGATGCTCTTGTCCCTCATATGACTGCTGAAATGGGGTGGGGGACTGTTATGTAGGGACACTCCATTCCAGAGGATTGGGATGGAAGTGATAGGGGGTAGAAGTTGGGAGTGCCGGACTGGGAGGGGTGGAAAGAGGAAACTGTGATGGAGATGTAACCTGAGGTAATGAATAAATATTTTTAAAAATCCCAGCACAAAAATTATTAGTCATGGAAGACTCGTTTATTATGATATTTGACTCACAATTACTTTTATAAATAACACCTTATGCATCTGCAAAGACTTTTAGGATACCCTCATAAAGAGCAGTCTATACAGACTTGTTGATTCTGCTAGTGAGTTTAAAGTGTAGGTAGTATAGTATTAGAGGACAGATGAGATGCAGGGCTTGCCTCAAACTAAGAAAAATAATAAATCATGTTCCACTTACTTAGTCCAGATCTACAGAAAATTCTCAGTTTATGATATAAAAGAATAACATAGTCATTTCACACAAATACATCTAATATCATCAGTCTTATTCATTAGCACAGGAAGATTATAGAATCTTCCAGAGCTGTGTTCCCTGCTAGATGGGGCTTCACCCTCTCCCTCTGTAATTTGCTTCAAGCAGCTGCTATCAGTCACTTGACATTGCTGTGTGGACTGAGGCCTCCTAGTAATTAATGAGAGGTTCTTATTGTTGATGTGAAAAGAATGTGGGGTGAGAAAATGACCTATTTTCTAGTTTTGTAAACTAACCCAGTTTCAGAATAATTACTTTGATATTTCATCCTTCTTTCTAGAGTTGTTAGTTACATAATAATAATGAAGAGCCCCATATATCCATATGATCAAAAATTCAAGCTCTTAATAAACAAAGTGAATGCATTTTAAAGCAAAAGGTTTACAGACAATATATAAAAAGAAAGGTGACTGGTGTCACTACTTACAGAGAATGTCTGTGCCCTGATACTCATGTCCTCATTATGTTTTCCTTGTACCAGATGATGCAGTGTGGATGTATTCTACACATTGCTAGCATCTCTCTGAGTTCAACATCATTTAGTTGCAAAATGGGCATCTTTATATATTACATGAAGATAATTGTCCTTACCATTAAAAATGGTGAAATAATCTTCAGATTTCTGGCAGTGAGGTGGATGCATCCTTGATCCAGGCTGAAAGCAACTGCTGCCTTGGCTGTACTGCTCTGTGCAGTACGTTTCCCACCTTGTGCCCACATCTCTTTCTTTTCCTTCTCACATGCCATTGAAAACAAACATTTGTTCAGATGAATAAGTCAGTGCGATAGAATTGATTTTATGCTTAACATCAAGAAAAATATGCACATCTGAGTTACTTTCAAGAAGTCAGAGGTGTATTTTATGCACTCTAGTATATTAGAGAGTTCCTGAGAGTGCCTGGCCACTAACAGGTGTTCAAAGGACTTGAAGTGGAGAGATAAAGACTTAGTTCTACATGGAAATTTTACAGCTTAGTTCTTGGTGCATCATCTCAAATGTGGTTCATGCCATTTAAAAAGTATTTATCATTATGTATAATTGTCTACCTCATCAGCAAAATTATTTGCAGGTTACAGATATGATTAAAAATAAGATTCCTAATAAGCCATATTTACTTAATTTACTGCTGAGGGCATGACTAGTGTAGACAAGATAGTTCACAGAGTCTTCACTGCTAATTTTCTTACAATAGCCCCTCCAATTCACCATGATGCACTGCTGTCTGGGATCAGCCTCAGGCCTCCAACTCTGTCCTTCATTTTTGTTCTGGCTCCTCCTTGTTCTTGCTTCCTGCACTCTGAGCCTTGTTCAATGTCTAGTTTCTTCTTACATTGAGGCATAAATTACTCATTTCATGATTTTCTAAGTAATATAATAAAAACAATCATATCCTTTAACAGAATATTTTTATTTAAAACACTTATATTTACTAATACTTAAGAAACTCCTATATAATACCTAAATTTTATATCCTAAAATCTATAACCTGAGAACATCCAAATACCTAAGAACACTTTAATAACTATCTAAAAGCACTTAACTAATACTATTTTAATTTTCTTTTATTAAATTATTTTTTCTTCAAGTTACATCTCAATCGCAATCCCCTCTCTACTCTAACTTCCAGTCCCACCCTCTTCCCCCTCACCTTCCCATCTGATTCCTTTTGTTTTTATGTTTAAGGTATGCCTTTTTTTCCGCAATAGCTCCTCATTTCACCCCAACAAACTTAATGTAAGGGATATATAACACCTTGGCCATGGGAACATCATTTTCATTTAACTTTATCATTTCTAGCTGTTGGTGTTTTATGCTGAGGTTTTCATTAGAATTTCCTTGTGTGTATTTTTCTGTACAAAAATACCATATTTAAAATATATGTATTTTACTCCTACAAGTACTGGATGAGGGTTTCCCTTTCTCCACAGCCTCACCAGCATATGCTGTCATTTGAGTTTTTGATCTTATTCATTCTCATAGACGTGATATGGACTCTCAGGGGCGTCTTGAGTTGCATTTCTCTGATGATTAAGGATATTGTCCATTTCTTCAAGTATCTCTGGCCTTTAGAGATTCCTCCTTTATGAATTCTCAGTTTAGATCTGTTCCCCATTTTTCAATTGGATTATTTGGTTTCTTGGTATTTAAATTCTTGTGTTCTTTACAAATTATTGATATTGGCCCTCTGTCAGATATGGGGTTGATAAAGTCTTTTACCAGTTTTTATACTGCCTTTTTGTTTGAATGACAGTTTTCTTGGCCTTACAGAAGCTTTCCAGTTTCATGAGGTCGAGTGCAAACTTGTACAACCACTATGGCAATCAGTGTGGTGATATCTTAGAAAACTTGGAATAGCTCTACTTCAAGACCCAGCCATACCACCTCGGGTATACATCCAAACGATTCCTTACGAATCCAAAAGGACACCTCCTCATCTATGTTAATAGCAGCTTTATTTGTAATAGCTGGAAATTGGAAACAACACAGATGTCCTTTAACCAAAGAATCGATAAAAAAAAAAAAAGAAAAGAAAAGCTGAGGTACATTTACACAATGGAATACTACTCAGCCGTTAGAAACAATGAAATCATGAAATTAGATGACAAATGGATGGAACTAAAAAAGCTTATTCTGAGTTAGCTAATCCAGACTCAGGAAGAGGCACAAGGTGTATATTCACTTATAATTGGATTTTAGGCATATAGTACAGAATAATTATCTTACAACCACCACACCAAAAGGAACAGAAACATAGACCTTGTTACCTGTTAGTGGGACACTTTGCTCTAATAGAGTGCCCATATAGTCCCCCAGTGCAAGAGGAAGCTCTTAACAATAATATGACTGTTGAGCTGGAGGGGGGCTGATATGTAGGAGCAACCCACTCTGGAGGAGAAGGATAGGTGAGAAAGGAGAGGGTGAAAGGGTGGGACTGGGAGGGATGGAGAGAATGGACTGTGATGAAGATGTAACTTGAAGTAATAAATAAACAAAAAATTTTATATATATATATATATATATATAGTAAGTATTTAACTTTATTAAAAATGAATGGTTTGGATCCAAGATGGTGGTGGCCTATGCAGATGCACTTTAATCTTGGGGAAAACTGCGAATGTTATAGGACACTGTACAAAAATATCTAAGAGACCCGACCCCCCTCGGTCTCACTCAACTACCTGAGGACCACTAAAAGTCCTAGGGCAGGAGGCTCCGTCCCACTCTCGGACATGCAGGGAAGCCACTGAATCCGGGAATTGGATTCCCCCTCCCCACCAGGAGAGACATGCTGAGTAAGTTCCAATCTAATACCCAGCAGGCAGATCCAAACCCCAAACAGAGATACTCTCCAGCTGGCTGCCCCACCCCCCAGGTCTCACACAGACGGTCTCGCTATCTGGCAAAGGCTTGCAGACCCACAGGAGCGTGCGCGCGCGCGCACGCGTGTGTGTGTGTGTGTGTGTGTGTGTGTGTGTGTGTGTGTGTGTGTGGCTTGGCCTCAGAATACCCATCAGGCTGTAGATTGCAACCTACTGCAGTGTATGTAAACTTGGTCAATCGTGATGCCACAAGCCAGTTTCCAGAGCCGGCTCCAGGGGGGGAAGGCGGATTTTACCCACCATAGGATTCAATCCTGGGCAAACCATGAAGTCTTTTACATTATTATTGGTCTTTTTTTGCTACTATGGACACTTCCGGGGGGGAGCCAAAGCTTAAGTGTATTCAGCTCCAACCCCTGGATAAGTGAAGTCTCTACCCAGAGGACACAGACTTACACACTGGATCCGTAAACAAGACCCATCTTTTTGCTGCATACAAGAAACACATCTCACTATTGAAGATAGACACTATCTCACAGTAAAGGCCTGGGAAAAGGTCTTCCAGGCAAATGGACCCAGGAAGCAAGCTGGAGTCGCCATCCTAATATCGAACAAAATAAACTTCCAATTGAAGTTAATAAAAAAAGACAGAGAAGGGCATTACATACTCGTTAAGGGAATTATCCATCAAGAGGACATCTCAATATTGAACATCTATGCCCCAAATACAAAAGCACCTACATTTGTAAAAGAAACGCTTCTAAAACTTAAATCACACATCGATCCCAACACCTTAGTAGTGGGAGACTTCAACATCCCACTCACAACAATGGACAGATCATCAAGACAGAAGCCAAACAGAGAAATAATGAGTCTAACAGAGATCATGAACCAAATGGACCTAACAGATATCTACAGAACATTTCATCCAAACACAAAAGAATACACCTTCTTGTCAGCACCGCACAGAACCTTCTCCAAAATTGACCATATAATTGGACACAAATATAGCCTCAAAGATACAAGAAAATTGAAATAACCCCTTGTATCTTATCAGGTCACCATGGAATAAAGCTGGATTTCAGCAGCAAAAGAATCAACAGAAAGCCTACATGCACATGGAAATTGAACAACTCTTTACTAGATGACTATTGGGTCAGGGAAGAAATAAAGAAGGAAATCAAAGACTTCTTAAAATCCAATGAAAATGAAGACACAACATACCCAAACCTATGGGACACAATGAAAGTGGTGCTACGAGGAAAATTCATAGCACTAAGTGCCTTCAAAAAGAAAATTGTGACAGCTCATATTAACGAATTAACAGCCAAAGTGGGTGAATTGGAAAAAAAAAGAAGCAAACACTCCCAAGAGGAGCAGAAGGCAGGAGATCATCAAACTTAAGGCTGAAATCAACAACTTAGAAAAAAAAGAACAATACAAAGATTCAATTTAACCAAGAGTTGGTTCTTGGAGAAAATCAACAAAATAGACAGATCCTCAGCCAAATTAACCAAAAGACAGAGGGAAAAAAAAACTCAAATCAACAAAATCAGAAAAGAAAAGGGAGAAATAACAACAGACATTGAGGAAATCCAGTAAATATTTAGTTCCTACTTTAAAAATCTATACTCCACCAAATTTGAGAACTTAAGTGAAATGGACAATTTTCTCGATAGAGTCCAACTACCAAAACTGAATCAAGACCATATTAACAGGTTAAACAGCCCTAAAACTCCTAAGGAAATAGAAACAGTCATTAAAAATCTCCCAACCAAAAAAAAAGCCCAGGGCCAGATGGCTTTAGCATGGAATTCTACCGGACCTTCAAAGAGGAGCTAACACCAATACTTTTCAAACTCTTTCACCAAATAGAATCTGAAATAATATTGCCAAACTAATTATATGAGGTCACAGTCACCCTGATTCCTAAACCACACAAAGACGCAACAAAAAAAGAGAACTTCAGACCAATCTCCCTCATGAACTTAGATGCAAAAATACTTAATAAAATACCAGCAAACCGAATTCAAGAACACATCAAAAGAATAATACACCATGATCAAGTAGGCTTCATCCCAGGAATGCAGGGATGGTTCAACATACAAAGATCTATCAGCGTAATTCACCATATAAACAAGATGAAGGAAATAAAACCACGTGATAATCTCGCTAGATACAGAAGAAGCATTTGACAAAATCCAACACCCTTTCATGTTAAAAGTTCTGGAGAGAATGGACATACAAGGACCATACCTAGAAACAATAATAGCAATATACAGCAAGCCAATGGCCAACATCAAATTAAATGGAGAGAAGCTGGAAGTATTTCCTCTAAACTCAGGGACAAGACAAGGATGCCCACTTTCACCATATCTCTTCAATATAGTACTTGAATTTCTTGCTAGAGCAATAAGACAACTAAAGGAGATCAAAGGGATAAACATTGGAAACGAAGAAGTCAAATTATCCCTATTTGAAGACAATATGATAGCACATATTAGTGACCTCAAAAATTCCACCAGAGAACTCTTACAGCTGATAAACACCTTCAGCAAGGTGGCTGGATACAAAATTAATTAAAAAAAAATCAGAAGCCCTTCTTTATACAACAAGCAAATGGGCTGAGAAAGAAATAAGGGAAACAACCCCCTTCACAATAGCCACAAACAATATAAAATAACTGGGGGTAACTCTAACCAAGCAAGTAAAGGACCTGTACAACAAAAACTTCAAGCCCTTGAAGAAAGAAATGGAAGAGGCCTTTAGAAGATGGAAAGATCTCCCATGCTCAAGGATAGGTAGGATCAACATAATAAAAATGGCTATCCTACCAAAAGCAATATATAGATTCAATGCAATTCCTATCAAAATACCAACACAATTCTTTGTAGACTTGAAAAGAGCTATTCTCAATTTCATATGGAACAACAAAAAGCCCAGAATAGCTAAATAAATTCTTTACAATAAAAAAACATCTGGAGGTATCACCATCCCAGATTTCAAGCTGTACTACAGAGCAATAGTTGTAAAAACAGCATGGTATTGGTATAGAAACAGACCAGTAGATCAATGGAATCGAATTGAAGACCCAGAAATGGACCCACACACCTATAGCCACCTAATTTTTGACAAAGAAGCCAGAAGGGCACAATGGAAGAAGAACAGCATCTTCAACAAATGGTGCTGGTCCAACTGGATGTCCACTTGTAAAAGAATGAAATTAGACCCATACGTATCACCTTGTACAAAGTGGATCAAAGACCTTAACATAAGGCTGGTCACACTAAATCTACTAGAAGAAAAAGTTGGAAAAACCCTCAAACTCATTGGCACAGGTTATAACTTCCTGAACAGAACACCAACAGCTCAGGACCTGAGATCAACAATCAATAAATGCGACCTCATGAAACTGAAAAGCTTCTGTAAGTCAAAAGACACTGTCATTCGAACAAAACGACAGCCTACATACTGGGAGCAAATCTTCACCAACCCCACATCTGACAAAGGGCTAATGTCCAAAATCCACAAAGAACTCAAGAAATTAAATGCCAAGAAACCAAATAATCCAATCAAAAAATGGGGGACGGAGCTAAATAGAGAATTCACAAAGGAGGAATCCCTAATGGCTGAGAGACACTAGAAGAAATGCTCAACATCCTTAATCATCAGAGAAATGCAACTCAAGACGACTCTGAGATTCCATTTCACACCTGTCAGAATGGCTAATATTAAAAGCTCAAATGACAGCACATGCTGGTGAGGGTGTGGAGAATGGGGAAACCTACTCCATTGCTGGTGGGAGTGTCGGCTTGTGCAACCACTACAGAGGTCAGTCTGGCGATATCGTACAAATCTTGGAATAGCTTTGCTCAGGCCCCAGCCAGACCACTTCTGGGCATACACCCAAATGTCTCCTCACGGAATCATAAGGAAGTTTCCTCATCTATGTTCATAGCAGCCTTATTTGTAATAACTAGAAACTGGAAACAACCCAGATGTCCCTCATCCGAAGAATGGATTAAAAAATTGTGGTACATCTACACAATGGAATATTATTCAGCTAGTAGGAACAATGAAACTATGCAACTTGCAGCCAAATGGATGGAACTAGAAAAGCTCATCCTGACTGAGCTAACCCAGACTCAGAAGGATGAATATGGCATCTATTCATTTATAGTAGAATTTTAGCTATATAGTAGAGGATATCGATACTACAACCAACACACCAAAGGAAACATGGACATAGACTTTTTATTTTTTATTGTTTTATTTTTATTTTTATTTTGTAATCTCTTTTATCTGTTTGTCGGCTTATTTGTTTGTTTGTTTTTTTAGTTCTCTCTCCCTGGCAATGAGACACTTTTCACCGGTGATACTGCCTCATAGACCCCCATTGCATGAGGAGGCTCCTGGCCCTCATATGACCTATGAACTGGGGTGATGGCTGTTATATAGGGACACCTCACTCCAGAGAAGCAGGATGGAAGGATCAGGGGATAAAGAAAAAAATGAAATGTGAAATTTTGGCCTTTGGCTACTAATTGTCATAAACTGTTTAGGATAATTAAGAAATGCAAACTAATAGTCATGCAAGCCTGTCATTTTGTTAGGTGCTATGACAGTCTACTATAGTTATTTTCTAAGCTAATCAGAAATCAAGTTGCTAAGAGACAAGCAACATTTGCTTATCCTAATATAAGAGATAGATAGGGCCTCTTCAAAAACCTCAAGAGATCTGCAGAATATGACATTTAAAGATGTTCTCTTAACTTTAGATATTTTTGATATTGAGACATGTCAACTCCTGACAGCACCCCCTATTCTACTCCAAGTAGAAGATGAGTATCAAAGAATCTCCAGTGGGAGATGATTGAATTAGTGGTAAGCCTATCTCTTGGCAGAAAAAAAAAAAAAAAAAAAAAAAAAAAAAACC
>CAJQZJ010033026.1:2887624-2906412 GCA_907164525.1 Lophiomys imhausi | reverse complement strand
AAAAAAAAAAAAAAAAAAAAAAAAAAAACCTTGCTCCAACTGTAGACAGAATGCTGTCCAAAAAGGACAAAAATTGGAAGCAGGTAAGTCGACAGCCTAGCTCTGCCAAGACAGGGTAGGCAAGTCCTTCATAATTCCTGCTCTACAATCAATATCTGTCAGAGAAACCGGGCCAAACGACTGAAGATCGATGCTGTAATGTATGGAGAGAAAATGGGAACTGTCCAGGCAGCCACTGTTTTGTAATTTCGTAGTTTTGTAAGCTGCAGGCCCTGCACTTCCTATATAATCATATATATTTATCCCTCTCAGGTCTTTGAGGTGGCTGGAGAATAGATAGCTAGAGTCTCATAGTTAAATTTTGAGTTGTTTCGGAATCAAGAGGGTGTTCTGGATCTAAGATGTTTTTAAAATTTTGATGCAAGTTAGTATGGAAATTTAGTTAGATATAGAACTTTAAACTCATGGAGATGGTTAGATAGTAGAACATTAAAGTCAAGTGCCAAATACATATGGTCTGGGCATTGGGAATGTATGCTAAGCCATATAACTGTCATAATTGTGGCCTAATTACCTCTGTTGTTGTGAATTGTATTTATTATTATAAGAGAAAGAGCCATTTATTGGACTGAAAGAGGGAGCTGTTGGGGCAAAAAGATATACCTTAAACTTAAAAAGAAAAAGGATGTGGATGTGTGGGTTGAGGGGGAAGAGGGTGGGAGGATGAGAATGGATGGGGGGAGTAGGGAGGGGATTGCGAATGAGATGTAACTTGAAGAAAAAAATTTTAAAAAAGACAATATTTAGTTTTCAATAAGCACCAGAGGGAGGTATTTAGTGTATAAAATTGTGTTTTGCTGTGTAACTGTCAAATGCAAATTATCTGGATGAACATTTCATGACAATGCCAGTTATAGCGGCTTTGTGAACCTGGTAGTGCTGGGTATTAGAGCAGGTTCCAGTTTATGGTCTGTGCAAGATATTTTAGTGAGGAAGAAAAATGAGGTTGAGAAGAGTGTGTGGACTTACTTTTAGTTATGGGGCATGTCAAAGAAATGTTAGTATTGAAAAGATGTTAGTCCCATTTTTATCTTCCATCATAGGAGGAAATGTGATGTTAAATTTTTCTTGACTTTTGTTTCTGATATTCTTTGCACATTCCAAATTGCTTTAGTTATGGACTCAGAATGCTGCTGTTCCCAGGCCTGTGTGTTAAAGATGGGCTATTAGGAAATGGTAGATCCAAGGCTTTCTGAATAGTCCTCTGACTGTTGGTGGTGTGTCCTTGAAAAGAATAGTGAGAACTTAGCTGCTGCTTCCTTTTTGTTTCTTGCTTCCTGGTTTGAAGTAAATGTGCTGTGCTATGTGCTCCTGCTTCCTTAGAGCACTAGTTTCATATCTCCAATCATGGGCTGAAAGTTCCAAGATTGTGAGGTAAAATAAAACTTTTCTGTTCAGAAAAATAATGAATGGTTTAATGCAGTGGTTTCTTCACTAAGTCTAACTATGTTTATGTGAACAAAATAAACCAGGGAATGGTATACTCACAATTTGTTGTGAACAACACGCAACTTACAGTTCTTATACTTGCTTCATAGGACATTTGATGTTTATTTTGACCATGAATTTAAGACTCACAGTTAATACAAAGCCTAACAACTGATTGTTTCATGGACTTTGTAGGCAATAGATGAATCTCTCTTAATGTAAGTTGTATTTTTCTGGACTTTTTCTATAATTGCCTATAATTTTAGGAACCTCATTATCAACTGTAGAATACACTCAGTATGACTTACTATTCTTGCTTTCATTGAAGTCCTGTACCAACTTATCTTGAGCAAAACCACACAAGTGACTTTTTTTCCCTGCTGCTAACAGTATTAATTTGATGACAAGTTTATTGTTTGTTTTGTTTTTAAGTAAATCCAAATGATCATCTGCAGCTCACTGACTCTTCTCCTAAGCATTGGTTCTCTGATCAAGACCTAATTTGGACCAGTTAGTCCAAAAGACTAATAACTGGCTTCTACACTATGCTTGTACCCACTTAAGGGTTTTTGTTAGTTTTATCTTCTATTTAGTTGGTGAACCAAAATCTGTGATATCACAGGATATACATTTCATTCAGTTTTCTCCCAGACTTGTGCCAGACTGAAATTATCTTATTTTTTTTGTACCCACACTGTTCAAGAAAACCATATACTTTCCTGTCACCATTCATAGTTTACATATCAAATTATATAAATGACTCCCTGAAATTTTTACCCAAATTTTATAGGGGAAACATGCTGGGGAGATGTGAATATTTATTGTGAAAGAATACTTTGTTTTCATAAATTTCTCCCCATGCTGTGGACAGGCTTTTGGGTCTGTTTCCATGAGATTAATTGAATTTTAAATCTTTTTTCTCTACTATACTCAAACCTATGACCTTTGTCCTTGAACACCCTGTGAATTTCCTGTGTATCATTTTAGTATACAAACCATTAACTATTGGGGTGTATCAGAAACTCTGAGTTACACTGGATGAGAAGCTAATCAAGGGCATAAATCTGCTTCAGGGAATTTCTTCTCAATAATGTGAAAACTGCAAATTAATTTATTAAAGTAGTTATTAGTAAGTATAAACTTTAAGATTAGGCTGGCGGAGTAGCTGGCAGCTTGGCAGAGGAGCAGGCGGCCTGGCCTGAGTGCCTTAACTGGTTGCCTAACTTATCCTGGAGAAAGAACTCCGTGTGTGTGTGCTGAGTTCCTGTGCTGATCTGAGGAAGTCCCACCTTCCTATACTCTTTCTGCCCAGCTAATTGGCCATAAGCGACTTTTATTAACCAATCAAGAGAATGCCACAGAAGGGGCAGTAACCAGATCTCAGCATTGAATTCAATGTATCAGAAACAATATTAGACCTTCCCTCAACAATAATGAGCTTTTACTGAAGTTTCATCTTAAACTATGTGTATTTTTTAAAAATAGCTCTCTCCTACAAGAAACATTAATATTTTACCAGATAAAGCTTCAACACATTACTTTTCTACCTTTTAAACATTTATTTATTACTTTAAGTTACATCTCCATTACCACCCCCTCCCTCCAACTCTTCTTGGTCCCACCCTGTAACCCTCTACCCCCTCTCCCACCCACCCCACCCCTCCAGTATGGGGTGCCTTCATGTATCAGCTCCACTCATTCATTAGTCACATGAGGTCTAAGAACTGTCTCTTGCAACATGGTAGTTCCACTAGGGTGGAGTGTTACACTAACAAGTAACCATGTCCATGATCCTGGTCTTTTGGGTATATTGATTATTGGATGGTTATCCTGTACTATATGGCTAAAATTCAGTAATAAGTGAATAAATGCCATGTGTATCTTTCTGGGTCTGAGTTAGCTTACTCATAATCAGCTTTTCTAGTTCCACCCATTTGGTTGCAAATTGTGTGATTTCTTTGTCTCTGATGGCTGAGTAGTATTAACATTGTGTAAATGTACCACATTTTTAAAATCCATTATTTATTTGAAGGACATCAGGATTGTTTCAAGTTTCTAGCTATCCCAAATAAACCTGCTATGAACATAGATGAGCAGTCTTTGTGACTTGGTGAGGAATCTTTTGGATATATGCCTAGGAGTGGTATGGTTGAGGCTTGAGGTAGAGCTACCCCAAGTTTTCTAAGATATCTCCATACTGATTTCCATAGTGGTTGTACTAGCTTGCACTCCCACCAGAAATGGAGGAGTGTTCCCCTTTCTCCACACCCTCACCAGCATGTGCTGTCATTTCAACTTTTGACCTTAGCCATTCTGACAGGTGTGAGAGGCCAGTCCTCTTGAGTTGCATTTCACTGATGATTAAGGATGATGCACATTTCTTTAAGTGTCTTTTGGTCATTTGAGATTCCTCTTTTCTGAATTCTCAATTTAGCTCTGTACCCCATTTTTTGATTGGGTTTTTTGGTTTCTTAGTGTTTAATTTCATGAGTTCTTTATAAATGTTGGGTAATAGCCCTCTGTTGTATGTGAGGTGGACGAAGATCATTTCCCAATCTGTAGGCTGCCATTTTATTATAATGACAGTGTCTATTTTCTTACAGAAGCTTTTCAGTCTCAGAAGGTCCTATTTCTTGATTGTTGGTCTTAGGGTCTGAACTATTGGTGTTCTGTTCAGGAAGTTGTCACCTGTGCCAATGAGTTCGAGGATTTTCCCCATTTTCTCTTCTATTAGATTTCGTGTGTCTGGTTTTATGTTAAGGTTTTTGATGCACTTGGAATGAACTTTTGTGCAAGGTGATATGCCGAGGATGCTCCCCCCAGCCGGCCCTCACTCCGGGGTTAAGCAAGATGATGAGTCAGTCCCCCTATGACCCCCAGGGGAGGACACACTGAGTCGGGAGACTCATTTAGGCAGGATCTCCTTTTTATTGTTCAGGGAGTTTCTTTTATAGGGTAGGAAAGGGGGGTCAGAGTGAAAGTGTAGTGTGAGGTTGCTTAGGCAGTGAAGTAACAGATAAGGTATAGAGAGGGCCAATAAACTAAATGAGTATGGCTGCAGTTAGGCAGGGCTAATGCCAGAATGATTTAGTGCAGAAGGGTCTGGACTTCTGCACTTTTGAGACAGGTCTCCAAAATAGAGTCTGGCATGGACAGGCACTTTAGGCCCCAATCTGGCTGATTTAGGCACTTAGGCCCAACAGTGATAGACATGGGTCTCCATTTGTTGAAGATGCTTTCTATTTTTCATTGTATGATTTTGCCTTCTTTGTTAAGTGACCATATGTGTGTGGGTTTATTTCTGGGTCTTCGATTTGATTCCATTGATCAATTGGTCTGGTTCTGTACTAGTCCAATGCTGTTTTTATTACTATTGCCCTGTAGTACAGCTTAAATGGTGATATCTCCAGATGTTGTTTTATTGTACAACACTGATTTAGCTATTCTGGGTTTTTTGTTATTCCATATGAAGTTGAGAATTGCTTTTTCCAGGTCTATAAAGAATTGTGGTGGTATTTTGATAGGAATTAGGAATTGCATTGAATTTGTATATTGCTTTTGGCAGGATGGCCATTTTTATTATGTTGATCCCTCCTATCCACAAACATGGGAGATCTTTCTATCTTCTGATATCCTCTTCAATTTATTTCTCCAAGGACTTGAAGTTCTTGTTGTACAGGTCTTTCACTTGCTTCATTATAGTTACCCCTACATATTTTATATTATTTTTGGCTATTGTGAAGGGTGCTGTTTCCCTAATTTCTTTCTCAGCCCATTTATCTTTTGTGTAAAGAAGGGCTACTGATTTTTTTAAATTAATTTTCTATCCAGCCACCTTGCTGAAAGCATCTATCAGCTGTAGGAGTTCTCTGGTAGAGTTTTTGGGGTCACTTATGTATACTATCATAGTGACTGCAAATAGGGATAATTTGACTTCTTCTTTTAGGATTTGTATCCCCTTGATCTCCTTTGTCTTATTGCTCTGGTTAGATCTTCAAGTATTATGTTGAATAGATATGGGGAGAGTAGACATCCTTGCCTGATTTTGGGTGAAATGCTTTAAGTTTCTCTCCATTTAATTTGATATTGGCTACCAGATTGGTGAATATTTCCTTTATTATTTCTAGGTATGGAGAGTGAATTTTGTGATGTATAAGACTCTCTCCACTATATTGAAAAAGAAATGTTAAGAATGGTATCATTATTTTCTTGGCTTTTTCCTTTATTACTATTGTACTTTGAATCTTAAATATCCTCTGAAGGCCCATGTTCTAAAGATTTGCTCCTTAGAGTAAATGTTTCTGCATGTGTGCTTGGAGAATGTCTATAGTCATTGACCATGTTTGTGAGGAGGATTGTGGGTCTCATGTCCCCTTGCTAGTTCTTCAGTTAGGGATGTTTTCTTGAAGGCTGTGGAATCTTCAGTAGTTGGACTCTGACTACTATAGCTGGTCTTTATCATCAGACCTCTAAAGGTTGCAGCCTGAACCCCATTTCCAGTTGCGCTCTTCTCCTTTGTACACCACTTTACGAATACCCGTGCATCATATTCTCAATACCAGGAACTGAGATACCATGATGTACTAAAATGTCAAAACCTACAAGCTTTTCTTTTTATCTTTGATCCACTAATCAAGAAATATGCAATTGTCAAGACATGGAAAGCTTCTGCCATAATCTCTATTTTGCCATGTCCCTTAAGAAATAAAGAAACAGACCATGGACAAAAAGCTTAAAGCTGTGAGCCAAAGTTAACCTTTAATCTTTAAAGTTAATTACCTCCAGAAACCACTAACAGTATCATGCAAAACCCTTTAGAAATGCAAATTCTAAGACTGAATTCAGATTTATTAAACTAGAACTTCTTCTTGGTAGATTCCAGTATTTGTATTTCTGTATTTGGACAAGCTGTGTTGGTTATCATCGTGTGACATGCAAATCTCCTGCTCTAAGAAGCAAATATAACTTAGGTTCTTAGTACTAAACTTATAGAGGTGTACCCTTTTTTCACAAAATTAAATCATAGCCAGTGACTGAGTCCAGTAAATATATTAAATGAAGTTAGAAGTCAGGTTGTTTCAATAATCAATGCTGGCTTCTAGCATTAGCAAAAATTTTTTAGAGCTGTGCCGTAATCTGAATAATCCTTCCTTTCTCTTCATGATCACTTACGTCTTGACCTTAATAAAGTGACAGTGATTTCAGACTTCCTTCTCTTCATCTTGCAAAATATTTCTTCTCAAACTTCCCTTCTATGGCTAATTCTACCCACAGTCAATGTAGTAGAGGTCCCGACTATGCAAATTGGTACCAAAAAGGCCAAGAACTGAAGAAGTTTAGATCTTTATTTTCTGCAGGTCTAAACTAACCATCAGTGCAGGTGTTCAAACACAATAACCATATCCTCAACTTTCTCCACTGTTGTCACAGCTATCAAAAAGTGATGGCAACAGTAATCTTACTAGGAAGTAACTAACCATTTACCTCCTGAAATTGGTGAAATATGTGGCAACACATTGCATTAGTGCTGATTTTGTAGAAAGAAAAGACACTAAACAGAATTCATTGAGAATGCAACTTCTAAGGAAAAAATAAAATAAATTTTGTCCAGGTTTTCAATTGATGAATATTAACCTGTTCTTATATAGTCCTTTGAATACCTGTGATTATGAATTTTTTATTATTATATTATTTACAATATTTTATTCCTAGTAAACAAAATGGGGACCCACAATTTTACTACGTAATACATTAATACACTTGTGAGAGGATGCTCATGGATTGCACATGATGATAAAGACTATCATTTTAACACTATCAGTTTTGCAATAAATGAGAGATAATTAAAGAGAATTAGAAAAAAATAGTCACAACATTTAATAAAGTAACCATTCAGTGGGAGAATGTGCTATCAAGGGACTTGCTATAGCAATTTCTCACCATGCATATGCTGTTTCAGATATTATCCCTTAAAGCAGTGGTTCTTAACCTTCCTAATGCTGAGTCCTTTTAATGCAGTTCCTCATGCTGTGATGACTCCCAGCCATACCATTAATTTGTTGCTACTCCATAACTGAAATTTTCTATTGTTATGAATTCTAATGTAAATATCTGGCATGCAAGGTATCTGATATGTGACCCAGTGAAAGGGGCATTCAACCTCCAGTGGAGTCATGCCACACAGGATGAGAGGCATTGCATTAAAGGAATAAATATCTAAAAATGATATCTTTGTGTTTTTAAATTCCATAAGCCTATTGTCTCATTTTCCCATGACCAAGGGTGGGTGTGGCACACAAAGAAGAGTTTTGCAAAGTAATGAAACAAAGCAGCAGTTCCAGTTTTTATACATCTTTACATCTTGGTGCTTCTGAACATGGTCTTTTTGTCCATCTTTGAGTTCTCAGTTTCATTTCCTCAGAATATTTCTAGGTTAATAAAATAATCAGGCAAGTCAAAAATAAAAATTAATATCCATATATACTCCTGAAATAGAATGTATTACATTGGAACATAAACACATACAAATGCCAGATAACAGTACATATTTTAAGTTGAGATTTGCTGACAGATACTCTGATATTACCCATTAGTAACCAATACTCACCATCCCATTAGTTGTGGAAATAAAGTCTCTGGAAACAACAGGAAGGTGAAGGAATTCTAGATTACTATTCAATTCCCTCAACTTCTTACATTTTCTTTCTTGTTCTTGATTGGCAGTGTTTTAAGGGTCCCTTGTTGACTGAGTCTTTGGAAAGTATTAGGATGAGATGAGTAAAGAGAGATTTATGCAATTTATCTTATTGTGACTTGTTTTTAAGTTCCAACTTCTATAAAATGCAGAGATTAAGTGTATAGCTAGACATACTTTTACATGTACATGAACTTCTGAAAGCAGCACCAAGCTCAATGAAATAAAACATTTTTTCTCTCATCAGGAGAGAAGTGGTCTCCAATAGAAAAAAAAAATCAAACACAATGAAACAAAATACAGCAAAATAAGGCAAAAGACCTCACACAAAAGATGAACACCCCAACAGAAGGAATAATCATACAAGTAGGCAAATGAGTCAGAGACACACATACTCTCACAGTTAGGAGTCACAGAAACACCAACAGCCACAGCATGTAAGCGGAGGACCTGGTGTAGACCCCATGAAGGCTCTGTACTTGGAGCTTTGATATCTGTGAGCCCAAATGTGCCCTGCTTAGTTGATTCAGTAGACCATGTTCTCCTGGTGTCCCCCATCCCCTCTTACTCCTACAATCTTTCTTCCCCCTCATTCCCAAACAGTATCTCTTGAGAGAATTCTTTTTGCTGAGTTTGAAAAGTCAAATGAGAGAATATTTGTACAGCAAAATGTAACTTGATATAAAGGAAATGTAGCCTAGAGTTAAGTAATCCAGTGGGTATTTAAATTAGCTCTAGTTATTCTCTAAAACAAATATTATAGGCTATTGTGCCAATCATCAAAAAAAATGGCTGACTGTGAATAGAACAGGTAAGAATCTAACAGTTTCTCACTCCACAAGGCTGGATGTCTCATCTTGTCATCAATATACCCTGGAATACTGGAGAAGTAGTCTCTAATGACAGAGAAGGAATGAATATGCTAACAAGGACAGAGCTGTTTAAAGAAATAAAACATTTTTTTTCAGTTTTGTATCCAATCATATTGGGAAAGCCCTGAGAGATCCATATTCATGCATTTTAAGATGTTTATCACTGCTGCAAGAAAACTTGTCCATATCTCCCAGTTCAAGAAAAATAAACCAAAACTCAGGAACACAATTGCAGATTGCATTGAGTAAATGACTTTGTATGTCTGAACTAACCAAGCATTCCTTCTTGTGAGAAAACATCAGAGGACTATGAATGCACAATGGCATGCCTTTCATTCCCCAGATCACTGATCATCTTAATTAACACAGTTAATAAAATCTCCCACAGACTGTACAGAGGCTCTTCTCTCAGGTGATGCTATATTGGGTCAAATTGAAAATGAAAACTAATCATTACAGTAATCACATCCACAGTATAATTTAAATGTTAAGATCTTACATCAATAACCCTGAAGGTATTATTTCAATAAAAAGGAATGTCACAGTGAAAACCTAAAATTATTTCATTTAAAGCCTACTTCACAGACAGAAATCATACCTGCTACCTGTAACTGGGCCCCAAACCTGTAGCTTGCTAGGTCAGAGAGGCAAAGGGAGACCATATTACTATTATACTACTAAATGTACATAGTAATAAATTATCCCTCAATCATTTTAACTTTAACACAGATAAGTTCACTTGTCTACCCTGATCAGAGAAGCATCTTTCATAGTACATGGTGATGAATACACAGTCCCAGAGCTGTCCTATGTGCAGAACATAAGAGACTGTGGAGTGCTCAACTATAAATGTGACAGCTGTGTCACCTCCCTCCAAGTAAGGCTCAGAGACAATCATAGAAGAACAAGTAGAAAGATTGTAAGAGCTAGAGCAAATAGAATATGATGAGCATTACAGTTCATTGACACATAGGAGCACACAGCTGCTGGGACTGACTTGCACAAGATCAAGATAGTCAAACCCCAGAATAGATAGGAAAGGGATTTGTTGGTGAGAAATCATTTGGATGTATACCCAGAAGTGGTATGGCTGGGTCTTGAGGTAAAGCTATTCCAAGTTTTTTAAAATATTGCCAGACTGATTGCCATAGTGGTTGTACAAGTTTGCACTCCCACCAGCAATGGAGGAGTGTTCCCCTTTCTCCACAACCTAACTAGCATGTGTTGTCATTTGAGATTTTGATCTTTGCCATTCTGATAGGTGTAAGATGGAATCTCAGAGTTGTCTTGAGTTGCATTTCTCTGATGATTAAGGATGCTAAGAATTTCTTCAAGTGTCTCTCAGCCATTAGGGATTCCTCCTTTGTGAATTCTCAGTTTAGCTCTGTTCCACATTTTTTGATTGGATTATTTGGTTTCTTGGCATTTAATTTCTTGAGCTCATTGTAAATTTTGGATATTAGCCCTCTGTCAGGTGTGGGTTGGTGAAGATTTTTTCCCAATCTGTAGGTTGCCCTTTTGTTCCAGTGACAGTGCCTTTTGCCTTACAGAAGCTTTTCAGTTTCATGAGGTCCCATTTATTGATTGTTGGTCTTAGAGCCTGAGCTGTTGGTGTTCTGTTCAGGAAGTTGTCACCTGTGGCTATGAGTTCAAGGGTTTTCCCTACTTTCTCTTCTATTAGATTTAATGAGCCTGGCCTTATGTTAAGGTCTTTAATCCACTTGGACTTAAGTTTTGTACAAGGTGATAAGTGTGGGTCTCATTTTATTCTTTTACATGTGGACATCCAGTTGGATCAGCACCATTTGTTGAAGATGCTGTCCTTTTTCCATTGTATGGTTTTGGCTTCTTTTTCAGTAATTAAGTGACCATAGGTGTATGGGTTCATTTCTGGGCCTCAATTCATTTCCATTGATCCACTGGTCTGTTTCTATACCAGTACCATGCTGTTTTTATTACTATTGCTCTTTAGTACAGCTTGAACCCTCATCGATGTTCATAGAAGCATTATTGTAATGTATAGAAACTGGAAATAACCCAGATGTCCCTCAACCAAGGAATGGATTTAAAAAACTGTGGTACATCTACACAATGGAATACTACTCAACCATCAGAAACAACAAAATCCTGCAATTTGCAGCCAAATGGATGGAACTAGAGAAGCTCACCCTGAGTGAGATAACCCAGACTCAGAAGGATGCACATGACATTTATTCACTTATAATCGGACTTTAGCCATATAATACAGGATAACCATACTACACCCAATGCACCAAAGGGAACAGGAACATAGACTTTTTTTCCTGTCAATAAGACACTTTTCCCTAGTGGTGCTGCCTTGTAGGCCTCCAATGCATGAGGAGGCTCTTGGCCCTCATATGACTGCTGAACTTGTGCGGGGACTCTTATGTAAGGCACTCCACTCCAAAGGAGTGGGATGGAAGGGAAAGGGGTTGGGGGTGGAAGGCTGGGATTGGGAGGGGCGGAAAGTGGACACTGAGATGGAGATGTAACCTGAAGTAATAAATAAATATTTTAAAAAAAGATACGAAAGGGATTGAGGTATCCTGCTCCTAGATGAGAAGTTATTTGCAATCTATGATTTCTGGGAATACAGGGTCAATTTTCTTCAGGGACCCTTAAAATCTGCCCATTTCCAGGAGATGATCTAATACCCATGCACAAATTGGCACCATTAAGTGGACACAGTGAAGGAAGTGGATTAAGAGATACAGATGGACACGAGATAGAGAGTAATAAAGGATATGGAGAAAGAGATTGAGCACAGGAAGTCTCGAGGAGAACATAATAGATAGGTTAGGAGAGAAACTGGATGGAGGAAATAGAGGAAGGATTTCATCCAAACATATTAGAGGGAAATATGGCTAGTAAATATGTCTTCAAAGAAGGAGTAAACTGGAGAACATAAATATATTACTGTTCTAGGTCATACCTTATCACCTTCATTAAAAAAATTCTCTAATAATAAAGCCAGTAGTGTAGTTTTTGCCAGAACTGCGTGAAATTCTTTCAGGGGGGCATGTTTTCCACTATAGCTGGTGGCCCTTTCTTCTCCCAAGGTGAGATTCCTGAGGAAACTACCACATCCTTACAGTCAGTCCATTCTTTCAAGCCTTTGATAGTCAGAGAAAGACATGTAACCTTATGATCTGGACACAGAGTATGGATGGGTCCAAGATATCTCTTCTTTTTGGGTCATTGGAATTCCAATATTTAGTGGGATCTTGGTGAGGAAAACAGAAGCAAAGAAACAAACCCAATGTTTAACAAGATCAAAAAGTCAAAAGGACAGGGAAAATTATCAATAAGCCTTGAAGATTATCTCAACATAAAACCTCAGGATTGATTCCAGAGGACAACGACACAGCTTTATTTTGTAATCTTTAACATCTCCCCTAGAGAGTTCCCCAAAGTTGTAGAGACCTCCATTCAGGCCAAGCAGATGTATTTGTTTTCCTTATTTTCCCCCAAATGTATTCTTACTGATTATTTTGAAATTTCACAAAATTCTCCCTCATCACTTTCACTTTCCAGTCCTTCCAGGTCCACTTCCATGCCCTTGTGAATTTTCCCAAAAAGAAGAAGGAAAAAACACCAAGTCCCATGGAGCATGGTCAAACTCCCAGTGTTCAGTGTCTTAAAAAAAAAAAGAAAAGAAAAGAAAAACAAAACAAACAAAGAAACAAAAAACAACAAAAAAAAAAACTGAAGTTCCATCTGCCCCTGCCCCAGAAGTCATCAAATGTGAAGAGTAACAATTCAGCATCCTTATTGCATTTTTTAACAGTCCTTTTCAATTGCTCTTTGTCTAGATGTTTTTATTTATGGGGGACAGATTGTTACAGAAGCATTCTTCATATTTTATCTTCTTCATGAACAAATTTATATCTGAACACATACCTTAAATTTTATGTATCACCTTCAGCATGTAAGATGCATACTTTCCTGATCTTCAAAACCTTTATTAAAATATTGAAGGGTTGTTTCACACTTAAATTAGGGGAGACAGATTATTTTCAAAAATTTCCTAAAATTTTCAATTAAATTCTATAATAAGGCTGTGAAAACATTTTTTTAATATTTTATTTATTTATTTATTTATTATGTATACAGTATTCTGTCTGCATGTATGCCTGCCGTCCAGAAGAGGGCACCAGATCCGATTATAGATGGTTGTGAGCCACCATGTGGTTGCTGGGAATTGAACTCAGGACCTCTGGAAGAGCAGACAGTGCTCTAAGCCACTGAGCCACCTCTCCAGCCCCGGTGAAAACATTTTATAGTAAGTTTCTTTTACCTATGTTTCTCTTACTTCTTTGATGCCTGTGAAATTAAACATTTTGCTTTCCATGTTAGATTTTTGGGAGGATTTTTTTTTCTTATTTTGATTTATTTAACTAGAGTGGTTACATGGAAAGTTTTGTATTTTTTCTCACTAAATCTGAAGATGTGTATAGAACTGAATAATACTGTTAAAGAGACCAGTCCAACAGTGTACAAATTAATTATATAAAACTAGGGATCAAAAAAACCATATACTTGAAGTTTTTATACATTGAAAAATAGTTACATGTTCCCAAAATGTTCTTTATTTATTTCACCACTTCACAACTTTATACATGTACAAAATGTTTGAGCACATTCTTTATTTTTTATTTATCTGAATATGCTTTTGTTTTTGTAATTTTTATTATTCTATAATTTACTATTATATATTCTTGTATAAATGATAACATCAAAATGATATAACCAAATGTGGAGATATTGGGTAAATAAAGATATATGTCATATTTCCTTTAATATTTTTAACTATAATTGTTTTATTCTAAACTTCTTTAGCTATGATGCACAGAATAATTATTTTAGAAGTAAATGTGCTTAAAGCATAAGTTGATTAATATCAAAATCCTTTCTTACAGGTAAGAAAATTTGCTTCCTAATTTTTTTTGCTAGAAAATTATTTCATATGCTTTTTAGAGATCTTCAATGGTCACAGCATCATTTTATAGACAATGTAGTCAAAGATTCAAAGATCATATCTCATTGACTTTACATTGATTCTGACATCTCATTGGCCTAGAAAGCCATTGTTTTGCTTGACACCAATATGCAATAATGAAGGATAGCTTTTATATTAACAAATCAACAGCAACAACACCATTGATGGGCAAGTTGGCTTAATGGTGAAGACACTTGCCACAGAGCATGACCTGAGCTCTCTTCCAGAATTAACATGGCAGATGGAGAAAATTAACTCCACAAGTTTCCCTCTAACCACTATATGCATGCCATGGCACATACAAGAACATGGAAGGAAGGAAGAAAGCAATTAAGAAAGGGAGGAAGAAAGGAAAGAAGGAATAGAAGGAAGAAAGGAAAGAAAGAAGAAAGGAAGGAAGGGAAGAAGAAAGGAAGGAAAAAGAAAGACTCAGAACACCATAAAAAAAGAGTATGTAAAAGTCTGAACCTGTTAAACCTGGGCATGTGCTAATCAGAAAGGAGAGGTGCACCACACATTATAAGGAGGCTACTCGTGTTTTGATCCTAATTGTACATTAATGTTTTCATGTTTCCCACTTAAAAATTACATTTTGATGACATTTCCTTTGAAGTGTCTGAAAACAGGCAGTGAGCCTGGGGGCACACATGCTTGTTAATAAACATGATTGTATTAATCTATGAGAGATGACAGGAAAGAAAGGTATGACTAAGAAGGTAAAAGGGGCTAGTCCTTCCAGATTCTCTACTCCCCCGAGTCTAAGTATATATCATCTATCTGTCTGTCCATCTGGCATCAATGTACCAACCTATCTACCTCTCAACCAACCATGTTTCTGTGTGTTTTTCAATATTGATCGTATATGTGAGCATGTCGATCATATCTGTGATCCATGAGATTTCATATTTCCTTTTAAATTGTGAGCCAAAATAAGCTTTTCTTGTTAAAATATGTTTTTAATTTTAAAACATAAATGCATCATTTACCATATTCCTTTTCCACACTCCAATTCCTTTCAGCCTAACTTTGATCTAACTCAAATTCATGTTCTTTTTTTCTATTGTTTACACACACACACACACACACACACACACACACACACACAATGAATTGTGTTCAGTCTATTTGGTGTCATTTGTGTGTATATGATTTCACAGCTGACCAATCTGAATTACATAATCAATTAAGGAACTCATCCCTGGAGAAGACTCTTTGGGACAGAGCCTTAAACAAAGAGATTTTCTTCTTCCATGTTAACGTTTTTATTGATTTACTTTTTCAAGTCTTGCTTATGCAGTTATGTGATGAGGTGTCATGGATAAAGAGGTGCTCAACCCAGTGGATTCATCTAAAATACAAATCCTGCAAGTAAGGATTTTTTTAAATATCTCACAACAATGAAAAAGATAACACACTTCCCCAAGGAAAATTGGAAAATTGGCTATCTAATATAGAACTACTTAACTTAACCGGGACTTAATGAAATGTGTTTAGTCATTTTCACATTGTTATTTTAATGCGTAATTAAAATAGACTTTATCTCTTCAGTATCTGATTTGTATTCTATACAGATGATTAATATACAGAAAAAAATAATGTATTCTTTTGCCAGAGAGAAGATGTTTTTCTGTAATCAAAGTTTTCTATTCAGTGATGTAGTTGTGGTATATAACGTCTAGTTTCTTTTTAAGTTTGAAGTTTTACTGAGATGAGTATGGTTTGAGATGTGGATATTTTCCATAATCCCTCAAAATTGGACACATTCTCAAAATATGTTCTGAATATTCCCAGTTTTTGTACGCACTGTATAACTGGCATTCTAAGTTGAAGAATTTGAAATGGTATATATTTGAAACCAGGCATCTTATTTTTTTTTTTTTTGGTTTTTCGAGACAGGGTTTCTCTGAATATCTCTGGCTGTCCTGGACTCGCTTTGTAGACCAGGCTGGCCTCGAACTCACAAAGATCCGCCTGCCTCTGCCTCCCAAGTGCTGGGATTAAAGGCGTGCACCACCACCGCCCAGCTAGGCATCTTATTTTAAATGTTAGATTCTCTGAATTGCTTTTCCCTTACCTCTTTCCATGTAACACTTCCTGCAAGTTTTGAAATTATCTGTATAGTCCCCTGTTCCTCACAGGCTATCTTTCTGTTTATCTTTGTCTCCTGTTCCCATAGGATGCTTTCACATTTATATTAAGAATAAGTATAATAAATAAATGATACGGAATATAAGTTTTAAGGATTACAGGCCCAAGGACATTAGGCAAGACTCTTCTTTTATGATTGATATCAGTTTGAAATGAAGTCTGAATTAAAGCTCATTCTTAAAGGGATTGACTTACATAGAGCACATTTAGATCAAGAGCAGTGAGAGTGGTTCAGAATGGTTCAGGTCTGATAGATAAGCTGTGCCAGGACAGAAGTTGTGAATACTTTCGTAAGAATGAGTCGTTACATCTTCGTGAAGCCTGCCAATATGAAACAAGACTTATAAATGTCAAATTATAAGAAAATAGAAATAATGTGATTTTTTATTTGTAGAAGATTTTCCTCCATAGATGAAAATAATTTATACTTTCTCTCAAATCTTTGTGAAATATTCTTAGCTCACTTCTGTTTATTCTGAATGTGTATATAAACAGAATGGTAATTACTAGAAAGAAATAGATTCTAGAGTTGGACTGAGTCACAATATTTTCACCCCTACTATTAATTGTATCATTTGCTAATGAATAGGTACTGAAATTATATATATACTTCCTACAGGCTCTGAGAACTCCACAGCCTCTAGTTAGGCTTCAACTTACATCCTGAACACCTGAGTGCCTGCAAAGTCATTGAGGCACTCTTTGTTTCCTCATCTGTAAAGTGGGATGGTATTGGAACCCACTTTAAAACTGTTTTGAGAATGAAGTATTGAACATAACATGAAGCACTTAAACTCCACAGTGGTGTTCAAAGTAAGAGCAGGTTTTTTCCTTTGCATTGTCGGGGGAAGATCCTATTGAGTTTCTGTGATCTGAGAGTGAAGGAACACAGATCATATGACTGCTATTCTTTGTTATGAGGTACACATTATAGTTTGTGCCAGGATGCAAAAGAGCTATTATGCAGATTCATGGTGGGGTGACCTTAGCTCTCATTGCTCAGGAGGATCATTCTGTGTTTCTGCTCAAAATATCAGTACTGCATTTCATGTGTAGAAACTATCTATTTAACCCCATTTAGGAGTAATCTGTTAACTCTTGTGTCTGGAACATTAAGACTATTTCTTTTTTACTTAAATTTCAGTGTTTTACAATTTAAACTCTATTATACCTGAATAATAATTAAACAACAATTTTTCATTAAAATGTGAGCTCCCTGTGTGGGAGAGCCAGAGGTATTGGTGGTGGTGATACTTCCTCAACTTCCAGATGGAAGATGTGAGACTTCAGAGAGGTGTCTTTGCATGATCTTATCAGAGGTAATCAGTTTCTATCACATGTAAGGGTTTTACTTCCAGCTGTCTGTGGAATATCGTTCTCTATCTCAGCACCCTCATGGTTTCCACATCATTATTCATATGGCTGTTGATATTTGTATGAGAGATTTAGCTGAAACAGAAATTTTGAATTTGAAACCTCTCTAAGAAGTCTGCTCTCAAAATAAATCATATTGAAATTATCCTACAATAAGATTAATCTCTGTCAGTGACCAATGATCAGTAGCATTTGGCTTCTTATTCAGAAATAATTTATTACTTACATGCATAAGTAACTATTGACATAAAGTAAAGCATATAATTCCACTTTATATTAAAACATTTGATGACAAAAAGGTTGCTAATATTATTAATAAATGTATGTATTCTCACCAGCAAACCACAAATACCTATCGTGAAAAATCATAGTACTTTTAATGTAATAGAGCCACAAGAGCCTTTATACTTACATATACTTAAACATAAGAAAAAATCGAGAGCAATGCATCTAATTTATAATTGGATAATAACCACTGTCTGCATTTTTTTTTTCAATAAAAACACTAAGCTGAGGTGGTTTGAGATCCAAAAACATAAATTTTCAGGTTCTTGCTTCTGTGTGTTAAAGTTTAACAAAATATATAGGATTCCATTAAGGTGTTTTACAGAGGGAGTATTATGTAACCTAAAATACGATTACAGATGATACAAAGTTCCTATGTTTAAGGACATTTAAGTAGTTTAGAATTTTATTATCAGATTTCAAAAACAAGATACAGCATGCTGCACTTTCTCAACCCTGGCTTCTCTGAGGGTTACAGTATAACAAGATGAGAAGCATTTTAACTTTTATAAATGTACTTAGAAAAAATATTAAAATGAAAAAGCAGTGATCTATTATCAGGAATACTTTACTTTATAGATTTTTGAATATACACAAATATGCATTGTTTTACTTTTCCTCCTTTCTTTATATTTTAATTTTAATTTTATTTTGCTTCACTAAGGATCAAAGTCATGCCTTTAAACATACTGATAGAGAACTCTATCCCTGAAATATACCATAAATCTTTGACATTGTTTTAACTACACATTAAGATAGCTATATTTGTTTCTAATTGGTGCTTTCACATTGACTAGGATGGCAACAAAAGCATTAAATGTCTTTGAAGTCTGTAAATATAGTTTTCTTTCTTTCTTTCTTTCCTTCCTTCCTTCCTTCCTTCCTTCCTTCCTTCCTTCCTTCCTTC